>JAFFZH010015542.1:0-170311 GCA_018420115.1 Euura saliciscinereae | reverse complement strand
GACGAGACTCACTTTTGGTTGAGATTGTATAGCCTATACATCCTTAAGAGACGTTCGAATTATTCGAATCTGAATGGGTCCGTATTGCCGCAATTACCTCCGAGAATAATAAAAGAAATAACAATAACAAAACGAAGGGTAGGTATAACAGAGGCGAGAGAGTGGGCCATCTGTTAGATAATGGTCCAGTTGAGTTACAACCCGAACATTCGACCCCTTCGAAGGGTCCTAAACGATTCTAATGATGGTCCAAAGATTGCTATACAGCGGTAGGTTATATAGGGAGGCGACTCATCCTCCGAAGAGCATCACACCGAGCATCCCGAAGACAACTGTCCGAGATAATTGTCATCAGTCTCACGCGTTCGGCTCTTTCAACGAAACCGGAAGTTCATTATTCGGTTTCAATTCAACACTCGAGACGAACGTTTAAAATTGAACCGGGACACATTCGGAAACCGCAATTTGTGACCAATGATTTTTCATTCTTCCTCTTTCTCTTCGCTCTGAATAGACAATGAATGAAAAAATCGACTCTTCCGCTGCCATCCGACGACCGACCGCAGGAAGATTCTGCATGTGGATCGGCGTCGACCGAGTTTTCGACGCTTACAGCCCGATTCTTGCGGCTGTGTTCGACTGTTCGGAAAGAGGAATATCCTTTTTTTAATCCTTATTTCCGTCTGGCGTTATGCGCGCGGTTTTCAAGGTGTTTACTACCGTTGTGGGTGTGAAACCACAGTGAGGTTTTGGTGCTTAGGTTCCGAGCATTCATCTACTTAGCTGACCGAGGTGGGTAACCGGGCGGCGGTGATCGCAGCCTCGCGCAACCTCAGAGTCATCATCATTTTGTCATCGCTCGGTTTCGGGGTCTTTTTCCGTTCTTCCTGTTCGAGGTCCCCCGTTAACGGCCTTCTAGAATATTTTGTGGTTTTTCATCGATCGGTGTTCACGGTTTTTGCGGCTTCCAAAATTAAGTTTTTTTTTTAACCCGCAAGAAAATGCCTCAAATTTTACCGATTTTTCTCTCCTCAATTTCACGGCACTCCTCCTTTTTTTGCTCCAAATATATTTTTTTCATCGATAGACACATTATCCTTGGCAGGATATTTAATAGAAAGAAGAATAAAAAATCAGTGTAAGCGATACCTCGAGAGAAGCGAGAAGAAGAGGGCATCGCGGAGAAGAGAGCATCGAGAGGTTGCCAGTTTCCTGCGTCAGTGTCTGAGTAAGACTTCGTTCAATGCGTACGGGTGAAGCGGATCGCGATATCAACTTACGTTATCCAAGACGTTGGCCCGAGCGTCCCTCGCGGTGGGAACCGAAGCCGTATATCGAGCCAACCGATCTCAAAAACTCGACGATATTTTTTTATCCATCTTTTTTCTTCACATTCACGGAGCTCGATCGGAGCGCGAGGACACCTCGTCTCTTTCCAGACGAATGGGACGCGGCGTCGCGATATGGAGAAGTTCGTCGCGATCGGGGCGCCAAAAATCGCGGTCTTTATCTCAAGATCTCGATTCCGTGTCCCGTGGCACCGGAAATCCGTAAAAAATCGAAAAAACGCCAGGGTCTCCGAGAGCGAGAAGCCCGTCAATATCATTGAATGCGAAGAGGATCGTCGGTAATTTAGAGCATCCTGTTCGTGTCGGATGTTCTTATTTCGTACATTCATTCGTTTCGACAGGGTTTACAATGCCGATTTACGAGATGGTAATAACCAACAAAATTTTCGAACCAATGAGTCGCACGCAATTTCGAGTATCTTTTTCGCGTGACAACGCCCATCTTCTTCTTCTTCTTCTTCTTCCTCTGCTTCTCGTTCCTTCCTTCCGTTCTCGTCCTTTTATATTCGTCGCCGAAATTCAGAGCATGAATGAAGTTACTGGCATGAATGAAACGCGCCCGGAAGCTCGATGGCGAGTGGCGAGAGGTAAATTAGAAGACGCCCCCAGGCGAGCTGCCCGTGAGTCGTCGAACCTCCGAAGAAGAGGTAGAAGAAGAAGAAGAAGAAGGCGAGGAGCGTTTTTGCGATACCGATACACGGGTCGGTGAAAGAAGCTTGTCAATTAAACCGTCCTCGTAATTAATCCGGGTCCAGTTGGTGCCGGAGCATCTCGGTCACTGGTGTATAATTTGTAGTTAATATCACGAAGAAGAGACATAACAGATGTTCAGTCGTAAAAGTTAGCGATGCCCACTAATCAGTTTCCCGTGTAACACAGCCGTGGATAGAACGAATCCTAGAAGACCGCGAGTCCTGGGGGTAATTTGACAGAAAAGCCAGGTCCTCCGGGTGCGCCCTCTTATTAGCGGACCCGCTGTCGCCTAGGTGGCCCGGTATACCTGCCCCGGTCCCGGAACTCGCGTCCTTTGAGTCGCTGGTCGGTCCCAATTTCTGTATCCAATTAGTTCGGCAAACATTTCGGATGGACCGAGAAAAGAGAAGAGGTCACAGTCTTTCAAAAAATATTTTACACGCTTGTTTCCCTCATTTTTCATTCAATCCAGTTCAATTGATCCGATTAGAATCAGAAGATCTTACACAATTGGGGGGGTCGAAATCGTGCCCAAACTTTCGAGGTGCAGGAGACCAAAAAGTAATAATTAATCACGGTCCCGGTTCACGGTCACGGTCTATCTTGTAAGAAACCTTTTCGAGTATTATGACCGAAGCAAAAAGGATACGAAGCTGAGGATCGAATGACGGAACGCAAGGATGAGATTGGGACATGGAGAGGCAATAAAGAAAAAAAAGGAGTCGAGGATCGTAGAAGAAGCGGGAATTACATCGGTAATAAACGGCTCATTAGCTTCGATATATTGTTCCAACTGACTTATCTAATTTCGTTATATTGTTCATACAGCTTCCTTCAGCCGGATCGCTCTCTCGCCTTCATTCAGATTCTTTGATCTTATGTTTTTTTTTGCCGGATAGCCGGCGGTACGCACGTACGGAGATCCACAGAGAGCACCCAGAACCTTGTCGCGTTTTTCATCGTTTCGTGGAATTCGTTGTGTTTTTCTAGAAACCGGGCGTGCCGTCTAGATCAAGAAATCGTACAAAAGGGAGAAACAAATTCACCTCGATCGATCGATCCACGGTCCGGCTCGATCGTGCGATCATTCTACACGATTTATTGATCCATGAAACGATCGAATACCGGCATCACTTCGGCTGCAGGTATTCAATCTATTGGAAACTTTGAAAATTTGAATTTCTAGCTCAGATATTTCTGTCTGCGGTGTGTCTTACTAACGGTTTGTTGAATTACGCTGCAGCCTCTGCTCCACACCGAAGATTATCCGGAGTCGGAAGAGTTTTAGCTGTTAGTCAGGTAGAGGCAGAGAGAAAAGGTACGTGATCCACGGTTGAGGGGGCAGAACAGAGCTCGACTCTCGTTGATCTTGCGATCCTCCGGTTATTTCGGGCAACCGACAGTCCCGAGACCTTCGATCCATTGATTGAGGAAGTGAACTGTTCTTACCTTCTGGGAAATTCTCCATTCATGACTGGGCCCTGATCTCTTCACTTGATTCTATGTAAAGCTGTACAAAATCGTGTTTATTGGTCATTGTAATCGCCCCGGAAATGAAAAGATGAGTTTTCACTGGATCTCCACGTTTCGAGTGTGAATGTATGTAATCAGACTTTTGTGGGCTCAATCGATGCGACTTTGTGGAAATACAATAAAAGTAACGATATCTTGAGAACGGATCCGCGGATTTGGAATGAAATTTGATACCACATGGTTTTTTGGGTCGCTGATCACGAATTTGAAGTCAGATTTGCAAAATTCAAAATAGTCAGAAACAAAATGAATAACGGGAAGCAAAATTATAGAGATGAATGAAGAATCTGACAGCGGTTTTCTCGTGTTGAGGTTTTCTATTTCACAATTTTGCAATACAAAGAAAATCTAGGAGTACGTAATCGCTATCGCGGTCGTATAATTAATTGATTAAATATTCTAATCCTATATAGCGTGAAAAAAAAAAGTCGATCCGGAGGATGTGGCGAGAAATATATCAAGATTTTGCGGTGACATGTGTTCCTTTGGGTTTCTTTAAAGATTTTTTTTTTTATCTCGAGGGAAATATTGAATGAGAAATATAACGAAACCACGACCGACTTGGGATATCAACGTTCCGATAGGATTCGGAGAACAACAGGTTGAGACTTGGCATCATGTCTTATACCTTATACAGGCCAATGAACAATCAACGAACTGATACCGTCCGTTTATTAATGAACAGAGTTTTTTCCTAGAATATAATAATAATGAATATACAGACCGGGGATTCTCGTCTCGTGATGAATCAACATTCAACGTCGTCATAGCTGAGAATTTGCGAAAGTCATCAATTAAAAGCGATCAAATGAAGAATTTAGAGAATAATTAATACAATTTTTAAGCACTTTTCGTTTCGGCTCGTTTGACAGAATCTTCATACATGAATAATAAACGAGTGTGAAAATTGAGTATCAAGGATTAATGAAGTCTTCGGTCAAACGATCAACAAGTTACGAGTATAACTGGTTTATTTAACGACAAAGATGTCGAGAATAAGATTACCGAGAACTGTGACGGCATCAGAATGTCAGGCATTCCCGGTACACGGGATCCTTATTTGTCAATATAGTGCTAAAAACGAGGCAAAATACAAACACAACCGTAACTATCAGTCGAAACGAGTTCCACGAGATTCCCCGTACTGAATAATTTATTCAAATATCTTTTCGTAAGGGACAAATAAAGAAATTATGGTCGATTCGATGCGATCGATGTCTAAATCAGAGCCGTCAAAGCAGTGGTTGTAAGTAGCCCAATATAAGAGACCGGCACTAATCGTCCCTATATATCAATTTGACAGGTGACAGGAACGAGTCAGTGGAAAAAGATGGCAAATTCGTCAAAGTCATCGGTGGCGATTTCCCAAATTGACCAGACATCCGTCTGCAGGTGGCAAATCGAAAACCCGCAATGGATGATCGACGAGGTTTTCGGAATTACGCGCACGGAACGATACCGACGCCTGAGATGAATGGAGAATGAGATGAGTCAGTAGTAAAACCGGGCGGACCGTTACCGAGAAAACGTCACGGTGGCGTCTTGCTCGTTTGACGTTTCTACGCGACGCGCGATTAGAGCCGATCACGTAACCGGAGTTTCGACGACTCTGCGTCGTCGATGAATGAATGAACGAATGAATCGGGTGATAGAATTGAGATTATCCACGATACGATGAGTCGATTACCCGGGTTTTATTCAAACTACGTTATAGAGCACCGCGCGGTTTCTTCCAGGCACGGGGGACACGAGCATTAATTAATTACGTTGGTCACCGCGCTTGATTATAAAATATTAATTTTTCCATCGTTGCGGTAACGCGAGGTTCAGCACGCACGACTTGTCACGACTTTTATTCTACGCGTATCTTATATATGCGTACCGGATGTATACGTAGATTGCAAAAAGAAGCCGCGAAACGTTTCATATTCTTACTTGCTCAACACTCAATTGTGCTACGTATTGAATCAGAATTTTATTTTCTAATCAAAATATCAGGATCGAAAAATATCTACCTACACATTTTTCGACTTCCAGCTGAAGTAGAAGTAGAGGTTGCTACGGACGCGATATTTTGACAGGATGCCTTCACATGGGTTGCAGATATCTCATAACTTCGGTTTTTATCCGAGATACGAGCCCAATGAGGCGGGGCTTCGCCGATCAACGCCTACACACCAAATTTCATTGATAAATATAAAAAATTGTAGTAGTTATTGATTTTTGTGGCAGATTTTTCATATCTCACTTTGGACTGCGTACAGAAATTCGACGAGGTTCAAATGCAGTTTTCCCGCCTCGGGTTGTGCAACATGTTTTTTTGACCAAAAAATGGTTGAGCCCCCCCTCAAATTGACCCTTTTTGGAATGAATTCAATCGAACCAATCTCACGATTGTGATAGTTGATTCAACACCCGTATAGTAGCGTCGATGATCGATCAATTCTAACAATAATGAATTATCAGTGAAAGCGTGTAAATTACGACGATTGATTTTCAGCAAAATCTATCTCGGCACCCGATGAATTATCGCGATACGATTCTTCTTTTTCTTAGACAAATTTGCGGGTAGATTATAGGATAATGGATACCTACTGGCTCGGTAATGGGTTCCATGCGGATGAAGATACCGCACAAAGTGATTGGAATCAATTAAGCGTCCTAAAACATGTTTTATCCCCTCCTCAAGCGGTCACACATATTTAATACCTTCGGTTTTTGTTCGAAACCCGTTGTTTCGGTAGGCTAGTCATCCCGTGATCTTTTCTTCTTATACCGTAAGTTCCACTTTCTCGTATCTGAGAAGTTTGCGTCACTCCTTGGATTTCCTCGATCTCAATGGTCGAATCGTTCGATCACCTTCTCGCGTCTCAGGGAAATTATACGGACACAACGACGGTCAGTCACCGATGAAGCAGATCAGAATTTCTTCGCTCCACGATCTGTTGAATTTCTTTCGCCAATTCATTCTCTATTCGTTAGAATCCCCGGCTCGGTTTGGTGATCGACGACGTTGGAGTCTCGCACAGCAGCCCGCGACCTGGAATCGTTGATTCAAGACAGAAGCTAAGCGAAGCGCGGCCCGCCTCAACACCGGGGTTCTGTTTGCTCTTATTCACTTATTTTTACTCCAATACGTATTCGCTGACGCGTGACCGACCATTGGGACTCGGATTCCCCGTCTCCGTCTGACATTGTCTTTGCTCCCCTCCCACAAATAAATCCAGCGGTCACTCGCTCGGGTATCGATATTATGCCTCGAAGAGATTCTGGTACAGTAACCGTTGAAAGTATCGACGATCGAGATAGTGGAAATTGAACAGAATTGGAAACAGGAAGCCGATTAGAGGACCTGTCGTCTCGAGGTATTCCTAGGTGCTCGGACCCGTCAATCGAGGTGCGGGTAATGGTCCGATCACGTAGTGGTGATCGATGGGCATCCGATACACGGACACGGAGAGCCGTAACTTTGGCGGTTTGGTGTACAGTGTGGATGCGGACGGTATCCCCCATCCACATCCACATCCACATCCACATCCCCGGAGCTATTACGACCAGGTGCTCGAGAGATCGAAGGCGTATCGTGTTCGACATATCGAGCATGGAATTCGCCGATAAAAAATGTTATATTGAAAAATTGATCCACACGGTAGATTATTCTCAACTTAAGGGAATTACCTGCAAGTGGATGTTTTGTCGGGATGTTGGATCGACGAGTAGCGAGTCTCTTGTATCATTTTTTTCGTCATTTCTTGGTCTTGTAAGTATATATAGTTTCGGAATTCCTGAAGGACGCGGTTGTGAAGGATAAAGAAAATTGGAGATTTGAAAGTGTATCATCGACGACTCGTTATCGTTAAGACTCTGACGAAAATTGAATTATGCAGAGAAAAATTGGGTACGGGGACAAGAAACTTGGGGCAACAATTCTCGCGCAATGGTCTGGAACCCGTGCCGTGGGAAAAACTAAAATCTCAACTCGACTCAATTCTTCAATTCTCGATACTTCGAGTTTCAGGCCGTCGAGAAACTCGAGGTGAAAAAAGTCGAAGGAAAGGTGTTCGATCTCGGTTTTTTTTTTCTCTCTTGCTACTCAATTTTTGTTCCACAACTTTTGTACAACGTTCTCATTGCAATTTCTTATCCTCTCTGTGTTTCTTCTTCTTTTTTTTTTTCCTCTGTCGCGTCCCTTACGACTTGCTATGCCTGCGGTTTTCTCATGATGTTTTCGAAAAAGTCAGTACACCAATGAGATAAAATATAAATAATAATGCGATGTTATTAATTAAATAAATAACTCTAAATTGTTACGCAAGATTACGACCATTGCTTATCTCGCGGTGTCTTAGCGGTTACACGCACGTTTCCTTAAGCTGTTTACCAGTATTTTCTCATTGGTTGAATCCGAAGGATGTAAACCAGGATACGAGATAAGAAAGGCGCGATAAACTTCACTCATAAACTCCATATTTCGGTATTTTTCCGTTTTAAAACAGAAGAAAAGAAAAGAAAAGTACTCCTGACGCCGAACGGAAGAACGATAATTTCTGTTGCCATGTCAAAAAATTGACAGAAAGTATGATAACTTCATGAGAACGGAAACAATTATAATTTTTGTTCATAAAGTCTGCCGCAACACAGTCGTCGAAATATTTTCGCATGTCGTTTCTATAACTAAACGGAGAAAAAAAAAGTAACGAATAGACTCACCAGACTCGGTATAGGCTAATGGATTTATGCGTTTAATTAACTTTCGCGGTTAACGTTTGTCATTTTATCCGTCATAGAGACATTGTTTTATACCCAGTTAGGGTAAACTTCGGATACAACTTGCTCGTGCCTCTTATTACGCGACACGTGATTCTGGGAACGAAAGGGATTCCCCCGTGTAAGACTGATATTAAATTTGGCGGACAAAATAAAATTGGAGAATAAAAAAAAAAAACTGTTCAAAACCTTCCCCACGACGTTTTAAACGGTCAGCATATGGTGGGACGATATAGATATTAAAACCCCCGCCTCCCAGGCCGCAGTTTCTTAGGGGGCGTTGTGAGGTAATTAGGGAAGTGTCACATACACTCCTATCGCTTTACCCTTGTAACTCTGGCAAGCCTTACGGGATACGGGGAGTTTGTATTAATTAGATATATAGAGCGTTGGTTTGTCGCATCTTTCTCTGATACCGAGTGAATATATTCGGACATGCGGATTCATTATATTTCATTTATTCCACCGTGCGTACCGCATATCCTTTGTTCGAAACGTATAAAAAGGGTTAATAAAACAAAGGCGAACGAGTATCATGCGAAAACGGACAGAAATAATTTAAAATTTTTCTCACAAGAAAATTTTATAAAGTAACAAAGTGAATTCCTCCGGTAGGCTTGGGCTCATCCACGAGACAACGGAGAACGGAATGGGAAGAGAGGTACTCACCAAGTAGCGAGCGGAGGTTAGCGCGGGAGCTCAATTGAAGTGAAGAGCTATGCGTACGTACACTCGCAAACACAGACAAACCGGGAGTAAAGTAGGCTGTGGCACGTGGGAATCGCGAAATTTCCCCTGCTCCAAAGAATCAACAATTTTAGTGCGGTAACTAGCCGCATCTCGGTAAATAGGTAAACCGCGCTTTTACCACAGTAGAAACATTCGCTAACTGCAGGCCACGTTAAACTTTTCTACATACTGCCCCTCGAAAAGTCATATTGAGCATCGAAGAAATGCGTTTGTTTGACGATTCGCGAGTGGAATTACGTCCATGACGGTCGTTCGTTTGTTCTTTGAGTTGTTTAGTCGTTCTTTTATCCAGTTGTTCGGGTGGCTTTTGGTCCCGACCGAACCAAGGAGACGGTATAGCTGAAGAATAAGAAAAGGATGAACCGAAAGTATAGGTTTGTTACTTATACAGGCAGAAGGAGTCGGCATATACAATCAGTGTGATTGTTTCACACCCCATCATCAGCGTCCTTACCCCCTCCAAGGAGGAGTGCATCCGTCTGCCCCTGCCGTCCCAAAGTCCCGACATCCCAGCGTCTCTTCTTCTCCAGGTCTCATTACCCTGATCACGACCCGAGATGAGCGACGAGAGACCGAATCAAGTTATATTATAAGAGACAGAAATAACACTAACTTCCTTTTGCAATTCTTTTTTTTTTCTTCTTTCTCTTTCTTATCTCGTCCTCTCTTTCATTTTCCTTCCACAGTCGCGGCAGTCTCCTCGTCGCTTTACCAGTAGGCATAATACAGTATCTTGTCCATCATGCTGATGTATACCGTACAAAATTACCACATTCTCGGATATATTTTTACCCTGGACGAAGAATTTTCAAGAAACCTGCGATAGAAAAGCGTCATCATACGCGATGCCTTCGTATCTGTACCAAGTTTTGCGAAATCTTTAATGATCCAAGTCGCAGATTGGCAGAGGTCAACGAGATGAGGATTGCGACATCGGCTGATCATGTTACTTTCTACAACTCTTGCCTCTTGGTCAATTAGACTAGAAAACGATCTCGTATGTCACGTTGTATACAGCGAAGAGTGTATTTCATCGAAATGAGGAATTAGCGAGAGGAGGCAGTGTCTCGAGGCAGCGTCTGCACCATTATTCGGAAAACAATGCGGTACTGTGTCGGCTGGCGCGTTGCTAAAGGGAGTTGAAAAAAACTGCCCGAGGAGAATGAGCGTAAAAACAACTTCGATCTTCCGATCGATCGTTCCCTGGTATTACGCGGACCACCTTACCGATCCTTTGATACGAATCGAGAATAAACTCGATTGAAATAGAGAGCTGTAAGACATTGTTGAACCGAGGAAATAGAGGTGTAAAAAAACCAAGGGCCTCGGATCTCGCATCCATCTCGCTGTGTCTAAAACGCAGTTAATTAATTGACTCAATTAATTTACCAATTTATAAATGAACCAGTAATTATAATGGGCTGAAAACCCCGCGACGACGAGGTGTTGCTCCTGGACGAAGACGAAGGTATGGGGTGACTGGAGAACCGGGGGTGGCTACGCAAACCGCAGCCAAGGTTCAAAGAGGTTTTCTCAGCCGTCGCGGACTACCTGCCGTCTACTTAACCGACTTTGATCAGACTGAAAACCGCTGGTATATGTACACGTATTACGGTACCCACTACGTTATAATGGGACCGTTTCCTAATCGTAAAGAATGTACTTTAATCGGGTAAAAATTCAGAAGCCTCGATATGGTAGCCAGCGGAATACGTAGCCGAGGCCCTCTTCCCCCTTTCGATAGCCGGTCACCCCGAGCTGTGAGCGTTTATATTATTTATACAGTTGATTAGGGTCCGGCGTGGGTACCTGCAAAGGCAGTTTCGGACTTACGGGGGATACGTGGCATCGCGGGGCCCGAGGTAATGGTAATGGTAAATGGGCCCATCGTACGTGCCCCACGCCTCGCAGGGTCTGACCCGGGTCTCTTTTGGGCCTCGCACCATCCGATCCTCTCCTCTGGCTCTCTCGCCTTTGTTACGACCGCTATAGAAGCTGGATCAAGCTTATGATCAGACACGTGGTCACACCAAATGAGTTACCGATTGATTCGCTCTCTTTATAGTCAGCCATTTCGAATAACGAACCGCGTCGATCCCGTTCGATTTCTATCGATAGATTGCAATTCCGAACGTAATATTCAACGTGTTCGTGAGAAGAAAGAAAAACGAAAAATTAGACCCTTATTTTCCAGCATCTCGGATCCGTTATTGTTAATCCGATTCGTAGAAAGTTGTCGTGATTCATTCAATACAGAGAAATTATACAGACCCACGATTGACGTGATCAGATTTTTCCAAGAACTGAAGAAAATTATGTACAGAAAATATAAAGAAGAATGGATACTTTCGAGAAGCTGTAAAATGGTCCGTGCGAAAATTGTCAAGTGGTAAGACCACTGGGCTATTACAGAGTCTGGACAGAGTGTGTCGACTGCATGTGGTATGGATTGCTCTATCGCCTCCCGCGCTTTCCAACCAGCTGTTCATTGTTCTTGGAAATTGAGACAAACACCTGAGATCGTAGGGTAGATGCACCGGTCAATGACCAGACCTCGTTGAATGACTGCATTGGCGAAAAAATATAAATAACTCCTACAATGCGGTAGGTAGCTTCATATAAACTCTTACCATACGATCCCATATAGTTTCTCACCGAGATGGCACAGTAATTACCATTAGGATAACAGTTTCAATCAGTATTTCACATCGTTTCACGTTTGACGTTGTGTAAATAAAGCGGTAACTATCGACGCCATGACGCCACGGGCCGAATTCGTGCACTAAATTGATATAAAGATGGCGGCTTTTGTTTCTTTCGGAGTGGTCATTCACAGAGCACGACTTTTATAACAAATTCCAATGAATGCGGTCTGTCAGAATGACCGCTCACTTCGTTACTGCGTAGAGTTCGATGAATCATGTTTCCTACTTGAAATAATAACGATAATAATGCAGTTCATTCAACTAGTAGCTAATTATGAATCATGATCATTTATACGGCCGCAAGTTCGGTCAATTTCACATTGAATTCAAATGTTGTGCCAGCAATGTACCCTAAGCTATCTACGAACCATTGCGATTTCGATTATCTTTGAAAATCAGTCAGCTAACGAGACAAAAAAAAATTGGCATCTAATTTAGGCAATACCTCTATAATATGATGATGTGTACTGCCCATATGGTTCCATTTTTTCGATAATTAATTACTACATTGCTATATTACTACGATATTAAACTTCACGTGAAAAATAACATTTAGGTAGGTATGTACCTAGTTCCCTATAGGTATCTACTTCGCCTCAGACGTATTTAGATCGCCGGTCATTCACTGGGAATTTTGACGTACCTCAACATTTACTCAATCTATTGTTTTTAACCAATATCTTCCCTATTTTAAGCTTTCGTATAATGAACTACGGCTGTAGGTTCATTAATTCGCCTGAAACAGCCATTCCTATGTCCATATTCTGTTAATCGGTCATTTACTGGTGCATTCAGCCTGGTCGTTGTCCGCGTCACACTCCCAGCTAGTGTTTATCAACCCGTAGGAAACAGGAAAAAATCGGAAAAATGTTTAAACAAGCGCTTCTCATTATTTCATCATTTCAAGCCCTGAATCATCGAGTTCAACCTTCAAAATGAATATACTTTTCAAAAGACAACGTACCAAAATATTCTCTTCGTGAAAGTACCACAACTCAAGAGTATCGTTCTAAATTTTTGCGAAGAGATATTGAAAATTGAAAAAGTTATCAATTTTTGAATAGAAAACCTTGTTTGTTTTGTTAGACTCTATCGAATCAATTATTTATCGGTACCCACCTGTACCCAAAGATTCTTTCTCTATTTGAGCGTGCAAACCTTGGTGGGGCCGGACAAAACCTAGAGAAAGATCACGTTGCACTTGGTGCAACCTAATCCGATAAATTCAAGAATTGAGAAAACTGTGTTTTTCCGAATACTTTGTTTTCAACAACGGTTAAAGTTGGCTCGGGTCAAATTGACCCAGGGTGACTATCATGATACTATATTTTTCGCATTTTTGATGTACAGTTTTCGGACTTACCACCATGGGTCGGACTCTGCTTGTAACAGTCTTGCTGAGCCGTGGATCCCTGGCCAATGGACGATCCCGCTGATCCGGTAAGATGCGACGTCGCCACCGACGTCGGAGACGTCGCGTTCGTACCTTGGTGATGATGGTGGTGATGGTGATGGTGGTATTTGTTCTTACGGCACTCCAATTCTCGAAGAGTAGTACTGAACGGTGGTCCGGACTCCATGTACGGCCTCTGCCCCAGAGCCAGGGCACGATACTGCTGCTGTTGCCCTAAGTCAATTGTGGGACAAAAAATATGTAAATTAGTACGATTTTTCACAAGACAATCGGTGATCGTTCCAACGTTTTCAAAATCGGGACAAATCGTATCACCGTCGACAATTTTTTGTGTGAAATCAAAATAGAATTTTCTTCAGGAAAGTTGGAGATATTCCCAGGCCATTGTTTAACGTATTCAAATGTATCGGAGATAAGAAATTTCTCACTTGGGTAATTCCAGCGGAATTTCCTTTTTCCTCACTGAGTTCTCGAACGTGAAAACCTTGGTATCATTGAACTCGGCGGGACTTTTTCCGCACGGAAAATTCTTGAATTCTCAGTGTCAACTTAGGAAAAAATTACATTTTCACTCATCATTTTGCGAGTTTTGCAAAAATATTGTCTCTCATTTGTTCGTAAAATGGAGTCAAGACGAGAGTAGAGATTGAAAAACGAAATTTATTGAAGTAGAAGCGACTGTATTTGCACAAAATTTAATGATTCTTTGTTGATTCAATCAACTTTCATTGAATCAATGAATTTTCAATAATTCTCGTTAATCCATGCGAGTAACTTGTCATAGTTTGCAAGTAAAAATGATGAATATCTGATACAATTTAGATCGGATCAAGAAGTTCTCTGTTCATTTTGAAAAGGCATCTTTACTGAATATATTTTGAGATCAGAAAAACTTAAATCGATCCACTGAAACATTCTAAAATATGAACAATGACTTTTGACAGTTTTTACTTTTTTGACATTTCAAGGTGTGTGGTACCCCCTCAACGATTTTCCAAGATGCGAGTAAAGTGAATGTGAATGTAACGCGAAATCGTCTTTTTCTCGCATAAACGTCAAAAGCATAGTTTCGAGGTGTAACAATATCGGATCCCAGGTGAGTGAGTTTAGAGTACGAGAGAGAAGTTGCTGGAACGCCCGGCATGCTATTGAGCGGGGGTCCCACCGTGGTCGAGCTTCTTGATTATCCTAATATCTAGCTAATTGCACAAACAGGGTGTATCCAGTCCGCCGCTCATCGAGGGAGGCCCGACTACCCCGCGCTCCGCGAATATTTTCGCGTAATGGATTACCTACAGGGTGTTTAAACATCGCGAAATTCGCTAAATCGTGTCGCGCGTATCGAATGATCGTACATACATCCACCTCCCATCCTCCCTCCCGCAGCGAATAGCCGGAGGTGAAATAGCGCGCAAGAACCGAGCGACAGATAAAATTCAACCGCAAACTGCACGAAATTGTCCCAAGGCCCCGGCTACCGCGTCGATCCGAAGTATAACATTATATTTATATACGGTTTTCAACGCCGGCTACTGTTGGAGAGGAGGATTGCTGCGTGCTCGCACCCGTACCGCGGTTCGGATCCCGGCAAAGATCCCACGATTGACTTCTCACGTACCGGACGTGAGCGCTGTAAGGCCCAAACCTATCGCTGTAGAACACAATCGGGCCTTTTTTGACTCGTGTTCATCTCTCAGCGGCTCGGACCCAGCCAAGGGGTCACGAACTCGGGACCTCGTAGACTTTCCTGAATGTGGAAAGAGGAATAAAGCCGCCGTTTAAAACGCCATTTTTTTTTCTTTCTCGTTTCGCATTATTTATTCCATCCTGTATCAAATTTTATTCACGTCAGCCTCGAATTCACGCAAAATTAGACCAATTCGTAGACAAGTTTTTGGGGAATTAGAACACGACTTGTATCGACGTGTAAAGTTTTTTTTTTTTTCGAAATTATTATCATTTTATAGGTTGTGGATCGATCCGAGATCGAAAAAGATCGAAAAGTCGAACTGAATTCTTCCGAGTGATGATTCACTCTTTTCACTCTTATGGAGTGAATATAATAACTCAAAATTCTTTTTCGAAAAGATTAACAAAAAGTTCTGATGAAATTGACTAATTTTTTTATATACTGACTGATATCCACCTGACCTCAAAAACCACGCACGCGCACCTCTAAATAATAATTTTGTTATTTGAGAGGTGTATGTGATCGAATATTATCAATTTAACGACTTCGAATGAATATTAGCACCCGAACACTATTTGATAATTTTTTTATCTGAGATATGAGTTTCCATTACTTATCTCAAATGGATGTAATTAAATATTATCAGTCGATGCTTGTGAACAATGCTATTTTCAATCACAACTGCTACGTGCAATATCAACAATGATGTAATACTCGAGTCGTATTTGCGTCTAGTTTATGACGATTTTTCAATTTTTATTGTAGACATAAGGTCATATGATCGGCTGCATCGATCTCAAAAAATTAGATTTCTGGATTTAGAATACTCGTGTTTGGTTCGAAAATAATCTCAGAAGATATTCTTGTCGGAGGTTGTGACACTGATAACGAAAAAACGGTTAGTAAAAATGATTAAAAATGAATTACGAAAATCAACGAGGGAGTTTGGGCTGACTCTGATCCAGCCTTTTCAGCTTTCTGTTATTTAATTTTTTTCAGCTATTTTGAATTCTGCAAATTTGACCTCAGATTTGTGATGAGTGACCCAAAAAACCTTAGAGTACCAATTTTAATCAAAATCCAAATGTTTTTTTTTTGCAGCACATCGAATACGACAAATTAAAATTTTTCAAAATTGACTTGAGATTTATGATCAACGACCAAAAAAACCATGTGGTACCAAATTTCATTCAAATCCGTTGATCCATACTGAAGATATCGTTATTTTTGCCGTGTTTTTTTAAATTTAGTTGTTCAAATAATTCGGAAAGTACCGAATCGATCAAAGCAAAGATCTAATCAATTCCAAGTTTGGGAAAGCCGCGTCGATTGAGCCCAATTTGTTCCAAATCCGCGCTCTTGTTCTCGAGATATCGTCACACACCCAGACGTCAAACTCAAAATAGTCAGAGGTGATCCTTTGGACCTCAAAACGTTGAGATACAGTGAAAACTCAACTTTCCGTCACTCTAAATACAGATCAACGGGAATTGAGAAAAAGCTCCTTGGATCGCTCTCCAACACTTGAAATAATAAAATTTACTTGAAAAATGTCTAGTCTAATCGTGCCGCGATAGTGGGTGGAATACCCCATTTGCAGATAGGTAGGTCGCGCACGCCACTCGCGTGTGTGTGGTGTACGATTGTGTCCCCAATGCTCACACATTACCAAAGTCTGTTCGTGTCCGTGATAGAATTTGAACCTTCAAGACCACATAACCAATCCCGGCAACTTACCATTTTACCGTGTATTATCAGGTCACGATTGGGGGGGGGTATAGGGAAAGAATTTTGTTTGTTTCTTATATATTTTAAATTCCTACTGGGACGGACGAGCGACAATAGTCAGAATTACCGTAAAAATAGCAACAAAAAATTAATAAACAATGCAAATTGATGAATTTTCAATCCCGTAGTCGAATTCAGTGTGTTGTAATTCCACACTACTAGGATTCCGTGTGTTGTCGTGACGACACAGACAACACTGTACTTGCCGGCGCTGTTTTATCTAATCGCTTGAAACCGGAAGTGTTGTTGCAGGCCTCGTGGGACCACTCCCTTACCTACGTATTGCGCCCTTCTTGGCGTCGAGTTAGATTCAAACCATTCGAATCAACCGATCGATAAATTTCCGATCGTTAATCGATTCAGCCTGCAGATTTTTAAAAATTGCAATCCCCAAAAGAATGATTTTTTCTCGACTGTATAAAATTCAAGAAGCTTTTGGATTTCAAACGAGCTACGTTAGTTTTGAACAAATTTCAACAATAATTCGACGAATGAAAAATAAGGAGCCGTGCGAAATATCTGGTTTCTTTGTTGGCGTCGGTTCTTTTATTATCATATCGCGTATCCGATTAAACTATAAAAAAGTCGCCTTCAACGGCGGTAGCTACGAGCTGAATAAAAACGTTCTGATCGCTGGTCGTCCGTTGATTGGTCGGAGTGGCAAAATGGCGTCGGGTGGTAGAATTCATTTATTCTTTCCCCTAAACCGAATAGCGTTTTATTTCCGCTCCGCGACTCAGCCGATTTCATAACCAGACGTCGAGACGCGCCTTATGCGTCCAAAACTCGCTTCGTATGCTGCAGCAGGAAGGAGGAAGGCGAGCAAACTCCAAATTGGATGAAAATAAAAATACCAGAAACAATTTCAATAACAAAAAGCTCGATGACGATTATATTGACATAATAAGGGGCGGCAGGTGTTTCTGGGGTGTCGTGTGCCATTGTTACACAAGACAATGTGCTCTGCGGCCGGATCCTCGGTAAGGCAGCGATACCGCTTTGCCTACTAAGCCGTACCAGCACGCACGCGACCCTCCGCATATGCAATATGTTGTCCGTTTCCTATTCACATCAGCCCCGAAAGAGACCCGTCAAAAATTCTGGGCCTCGCGGACAAAAAACGATTAGAGAGCGTGCCGCGGCGAACAGACTCGCGGTTGTGCGGTGTGTAAAAAAGAAACGAAACAATCAATCGAGATAGAATACAGAAACAGTTTTTCATAAAATTGATATGACGTCAACTATCCAAACAGCACAGAACTCAAAGTTGTCTAAAAGTCGTCGTATGGATGTCAAATGTCCCACTTTTTGACGTCTAAATCTTGTCTAAACTCTCAAAGACGACTATGAGAGACCAAAAGACGTCTTCTGTACTGTCTGGGTATTTTTACAGTGAATTAAACTAAAATATTTATAAATAAATTTCAGCTTGATTGACTATTTTTATAGACAAAATGCGACAACAATATGAATTTTTCTCAGTGTATACTTTGAACGATCTTTATAGTTTTTTTTTTCTCACCGCCAGGGGATGACGAACGATTATAAATTCAGAGCGTATTAGGGACGGGCGAATATCAACCCGACTATATACTTTACAAAACCTCCCGCACGGCTGATCGCATCAATAGTTGATTCCCCCAAATGCGAAACGCCCGCAAACAGTATAGATCGCGATGCCTACAGTCCATGCCCTGCACTTTTCGCTGTACTATTAATCGGGAATCGAGGTGATGGTGTTTTTTATCTTTTTGATCTTTTTTACGATTAATTATTGAAAAAAAATTGGAGACATTTTATGATATTATAACAGGTCGTTTTACGTGGAAGTTATTAGAGCGGAGTAGTAGCACGCACCGCACCGCACCCCGAACGACCACTGCATCATTGCACCATATGCCGTATAATGAGACTCCCGTTGGCTAAATTTTATGTGAAAAATATATAATAATGTCCGTTTCATTGTGAGCTTTCTGAGCCCCCGGAGGAACCGTTGGAATAACCGGTATTTCGTATATTATTTTGTAATACTTTGATGCGTGTTCGAGAGCTCCGATTCATTTTACCGATCCTCAATTTATCTTCAGAGATTTCAGGCTGAATAAATAATTGACCATGAATGATGAGTATGTGGCATACAATGAAGGATGCGAGTCTTCGTCGTTTACTTGACCAAAGTATAAACAAAGAATAAAAAAAAGGTTCACGTTATAATACGTGTGTACAAAAGTGAACAACACATGCCGTGCCGATTTGCGTTTGACAGGACGACATGCGAGCTAAAAATTGCTGATGGTTCGCTGCATCGCGAATGTTGCGTGTAAATCCACGTTAGATTGATCCAGAACCAGAAAATTGAGGGTATAACGACTCAAATTTCGTTCTTCGGTGAATAGTTCTTCAAAGAAAACTAAAATAGTTTAGCGAAGATCGTTTCGATCGAGTTGAAGATTGTGGTAGGTACTCACTGGCCTTGGACCTCGGTTCTCTGGGTCCATCGACGGTCACCTTGATCGCTCTCGTGTACGTTGCGACCTGGGGAGGTGTCGTTGATATCGTTATCGTTATGCTGAAGCTTTTCCCTGTAGACAACAACAAAAAATCGAGATATTTCAATTAATGGATAAGATTCGTTTATTTTTAGTTGTTGGGATCTCGAAATTCACCATTTTTTTGGGGGGTAAAATAACCAAACATAATTTTTCCCACAATTTGTGTAAGTACAATGATTCCGTGATTTCGTACGATTTCGCATGATTTTCCATGTGATTTCATCTATAATTCTGCATCTTTTTTTTTTATTTGCTGAACTTCGATTATTTCATAGTGATCTCGACAAACTTCAGCTGATTTCCAGTCATTTGGAAGAATGTCAGCTGATTTATACTGATTTTCAAACCGATGCTTTCTGTGACTTGAACTGATTTCGAACCAGGATTTACAGCTGATTTCAGGAGTGAATAGCCCCTCGATTTTTTCCTTCTTACATTATCTCAGAAGGTGCTTTTAACGAAAATTTAAAAAGTTATCGACCATTTTCTAATATAAATGGCACTCGTCACTTTTGGTGATTATTTGGGCGAAAAATTGAGTCCATCTCAAATTTGTCTGTTGATACAATGGACCTGCCAGATCTGTACGAGGTTTGAAAAATGATACAATTTTTTTTATTCCGATTCCAAAGCGGAATTTTTCAAATTCAACAGTCAATCATAAACGGAATAATTAATTAGCCCAATTCCATTTCTGCTGGGAGGCTCGAGGTGTTGAGATTGTTCTGATAGTTAATAAATGAATCGGAATGTAGGAAAGGTTAATTATTTCCATTAGCAGGTTCCCTCGAGTATAATGAGCAAAGGTTCGGGTCGCAGAAAAGTGTCCGTGAAAGCGAAACGGACGTGTGTACACGTAGGCGCTATTATACGACTCTACGCAAAGTCTCTAAGGCTTGCAGCTTCGAGAAGGCCCCGGTATATTAATTCTCTCTCCATAAACGTCGGAGAAAGAGATTGACTACTCGGTCTTAACTGCCTCGTCGCTAATATGCATTCGGTAATTCATTGCTTCAGCTTCTTCGGCCCTCTCAAACGCCCCTCTTAGTTTCATTGTATCTCCCTGTGTCATCCCGAGCTTTGATTCTATCTCGGGGCTCCTATTCCACCGGCTCGCTGCAGATACTCTAAACCTAACGCGTTAAAAAGTTAAAGGCTAGAAATAGCAGGAATAGAGGAAGGTTGAAAAGAGAAAAGAAAAAGATTCACGCATAACCACAGATATATGCAAATATAAAATATAAAATTGTCCCACGTTTGTCCTAACGTCGTAAACGCGACTGGGCGTGAACTACGGTCAGTTAATTCAGCGGTTATGGCTTCCCTAACAGTCTGTAAATTTAATTTCATTCTTTTTTCTTCACTCAACTAGTTTCTTGGTGGTTCGGGATCGCCGGATAGTTCGGGTTATGGTTGTTACGTAGCAATTGACTTCCGTGGGTCAGTGCAGTGGCTGCGGTTCACCAAATTCAAAATGCTTATTCACAGCGTTAAACACGACTCTGAGTAATTGCGAGGGTCGTATTTAGAGCCGGTAACCTGACCGTGGGCATCGGTGTTTTAATTTTTGGTTCATAATCGCAACGTTTCAAGCCGTTTAATTGCATCTAAATTTTAATTTAACGCACGAAGACGTCCGCGAGGACTGTAATTCGGTTTGAAAAGATTTCAAACAAAAAAGGTCTCGGTCGAGGTGCGCGGTACTAACTACAGACAACAATTAGCTACTCTCCAAGAGAATCCTGTCCCGAACCACAACAAGAAGAAGAAGAGCAAAAGCGAGAGCAGAAACAAAAAGGAAATGTTCATCTCGACTGTACCGAAGTTCGCGCTGTCTTAACGATTCGTACAAAGTGTTTGAGGCGTTATTAAAAGTTGAAACGTTTCATTTTTTATGACCCACTGAAGTCGACGTCGTAGGTATCCGAAATTCACCGCCTGTCGTTCCTCTCATTCCGTATCTCACTAGCGCTTTGAGGTTTTAACAGATGCCGGTCTGACGTATCGCCGTTGTTACTTTTCTGATTTTTTGCGTACATCGGATACGCGATCTAAATTCTCTGGCTCAGATCCGTCCATTATATATCAGCTGCAATAGTTGTAAAAAGATGGACCAGAAACCACGCAAAGACTGTTTATCGCAAACGGCGAGTTGATTGCTCCACACTTCCACGAACAATTTCCCGTTTCAATAGACGACAAAAAAAACCCTATATAATTAACCGGCTATAATTATCGAACTGGAAACCGATCTTTTTCGATCAATTGAACCAATCAATTTATTTCCAACGTTTCTTCACCTCTCGTGATCGATGCTTGATAAAAATTGTCGAATTTATAATCATCATAAATTTATCCAGACAACGAACCGGGCGCCCTTGCCGAGGTGGCTGTCAACATGATAACCGGCATCAAACACTCTCACCCCTCCGCACGACCCGCGGGAACTGCAACTGACTGCATCGTCGCATCCCCCTCTCGTGTCATTCTCTATGTCATTGGATTTCGCGGTGCGATCTTTTATCTCGATAAAACCTGGGGGTGATCGAGCCGTTTAGGTACCCGAAGCTAAGTAATACGAATTTTGGTGAATCTGGTATAGGTTTTCGGGAATTCGCAGTTGAGGATCGTCGAGGGGAAGGTGGCACCGGTCTATCGCATTTGGGGCTAATAATGCAGCCGCCCCCGCGCCGGACCTGCGGTTAATACTCGATGATGGGAACAGTCATCTGCAGAGACAGCCAGAGCCGGGGGTCGCGTCCGCGTCGGCAGTCTACCGGCGGCTAGTTCTACGGTATACCTAACCATCCAATGGGACAAAACGGGGCCACGGTAGCGGTGGCGTTGCGTTGCGTTGCGTTGCGTTGCGTTGCGTTGCGTTCAGAGAGACCCGAAAGAGAGACGACATATCGGGATGAGGGACGGAACGATCAGGCATCACCGACGAGAGGAGGAGGACGAGGAGTGGGTGATGCTGGCGAGAGGACCCGGGACCCAGGTTAACCCGGGTACGAGATGTCTCTGCTGGAATTGTCAAATAATTACTATCCGTGGTAATTTTGGCCCAACAGATATTACCGTACTATATTACTAATTATACGACCAGAAACTATCGTTTGCAGTCCAAGCCCGCGTTTTCAACAGACCTCACAATCCCGATGTAGATTCACCCGTTGTTTCTATATGAATTTAACAATCAATATTTGATCATCGAGCAGCCAGTCCCCACGTAGAAATTCACTTTCAAACTGGGAAATCTATCCCGGGTCCTTCTAGAGCTCCGTAGCAGAAACTTCACGTTTCATCCGATTCGGGACGAGCGTCACGTTTCTGGATAGTTTTCCCCGATTAGAAGTCAGTTTTTACACGAGGTGCTTTTTTGGTCTTTACTTTGCTTTAAATCGTGAAGTAATATACATAAATTTGAAAATCAAGCCTTACAAAGCTAGTATCATCATGGTGTTGGTGGAATTTTGAGTTGACGTAAAAATATAACCCGGTATCCGGACACGGTAGTGCGATGTGTATGTGGAAGCGGAAGAGCCCACGGGGCTTGCAGTCAACTACTGTGGTAACAGGATATGTATTTGGTTATATTTGTAGCTACCTGAGCTCCTGGCTGTGTCCAAATTCCGCCGGTGTGTGTCGCAGTGTATTGTCCATACACTCTCACCACTTCGTAGCAATCAAATTTATTTTACATTTCGATCCATCACTGAAATTGTCTGTTGTATGTACTGCGAAACAAAGTCTCTCTCAAACGTTTTAGGTACATATGCGGACGATTTGGTGCGTAACCCGGTGGTATTACACGGCATGCGAGAGATTTTACGGTTATTGTATAAAACCGGTCGGATAAAACCTACTTTTTTTTTTTATCATCGATAAATATATAGATTTTTTTCTTTTAACAAAAAAAAAAAAAAAAAATCATCATATGCTTTAAACCGACTAATTTATAAATGGAAGTTCCCAAATTGACCGCAAATCTCTGCGTTCCGTTTTTATTTCTGTTTGCAATCCTTTCAACGCCGTAGATGACGATCGAACGTCACTAAAGGATAACAAATTGCATCCTACGTTGTCCTACCGACGCGTGTCGATCAATCTGTTAACCATGAAACTCTGTAACCCTGACCGACTGGCAAATAATTTATATCTCTATACAGGAGCGGAAGAGTCGTGGGCGAAACGTGGGCGAAAATTCATACGAACGATGTTTTTCAAATTTGTATAGATAAGTCGAAACGTTGTTGAATATAATAAAAAAAGAAATTATCGTTTAAATATGACCGTTTCGCCCACGACCCTTCCGTTTCTGTCTAGCTAAAACAATCAAGGATCTCATCCCACTGTCTCTGTACACAGATATAGTGTGTTGCGAAGATAACGCACTTCACGTGTCTCCTAAATGTGAAATATTGACTGTCACAACCACCGGATTCGAAACTCGAAGACGTTCTCGAAGTGCACAGATTTACGGTGCAGCGAAGCTGTTTGTAGTTTGGAGATGATTGTGCCTCGGTGTGTTTTGCGTGGTGCAAAAACAAAAGAATGAGAAATGAATGAATGAGAGGAGGAGAGAGATAAACCTCGAACGTCATTCTTGGTAATTGCAGTTTCGATCGATTGATACCATCGCGAGATGATTTCGGGTTAACAGCCAGTTGTTTTTGGTGGAATGGGATTGCAGCGGACGTAGAGTAATGACTCTGGGGGCGACGGGGATGAGCACTGGGGTGGTGGGGGGGTCGGCTGACGATGATTACAATAACTGTGATTTCACCGGGAGGGTAAAGGGGTCCACCGCGCCTCCATTATATCGCTTTGTGCCCGAATTGAGTGATCGCATTTATTAACAGAGTGCCAGGTACCGGAATTTGTCCGCTGCGTTTACGCGAAGACAAAAATTTACCAGAATATACTTTCAGTTACGGCCTGCATGCGTGGAACTTGAAAGACTTACGATCTTCTACTCGGAAGTGATCGAAATTCACAGAAATATTATCACACGTCACCGATCTTAGTAATTTTTCAATTTAACAGTGAATGATTTTTGCAGCATTTACCTCTGCTGTTGGCGTAAATTCGAGACAGCAAAGAAGTATCAGTGTTAAAAATATCTTAAAATTTTTTTCACACAAACAGGAATGAAATTTACAAATCCTGGTGATTGAAATGAAATTAATATAAAAACATCCTGAAATTTCATATTTGTGTCTTAATATTACAAAAAACATACAGAGTTCTATTAAATTTGTGAAACTGTTTTGGAGATTCAACACATACCTACTATGATTATTTTTTAGTTTTCAGTGATAAAGGGGTACTTCAGTCAATTATCGATAGTCCATCCAATTAAAAGCTCGAAATTTTCATTTTTTGGTAAATTCTGCAATATTTTATGATCCGATCCGGCAATTATTGTAGCAGTTGAAAACCATTTTTAAATCAAATTATCATGAATTTTCATATCATATGAGTATTCAGCCAAATTTTCAAAACGTTCTGTATATATAAAAATTAGTGTAATTTTGGCTACGAAATTTCAGAATGATTTTGAATATTCAAAACTGTTATATGAATATATTCGAATATTGAAAAAGTTGAATGTTTATATACAAATAGTGTATATTAATAGCTTCACGTACATTCACTAAAAATTCCACTCTGTGGAAATACGTAATCGAGAAGGATAATGAGAAAACACTGAATTTCACGCATTGAATGAGGAAAGAAATGTGAAAAAAAAAAAATTAATTACCAATTAACGGTCATTTTTTTGTTCAAGATGTGTGCTGTATGTGTAGAATCGAATTATGTCCTTTCCCAAACACTCATCGATTCGCGGTAGGTTGGCCTTCTCGGAGAATGATTAAATTAAATCCATGCACCGAATTTAGAAACTGATATTGAGATGACGGAAATCCCCGGAATCATTTAGGTGAATTTCCATAAAATCAGAGTATAAATTGTGATGCTGGGAGAAAAATTATGCAGTATGAGAAATCGAGAGTGACAGATCAAGTTGCAGTCTTTTCATTGGACGGGCTCTGAAGTACAATTAATAAGAACATCAACCAAGTTCGCACGTTAATTTGACTAATTAATTTTCCTAATTATCATCGTTTTAATTTCTCAAGTGATCATAACAAATTTTCTGCAGCTCGAAGACGATATTCGCAGAAATTAAAGTAAGTATAGAACAAGACAAATAAAATTATTGCTACCTATGATAGCAAGTGAATCGAATTTACTTGACGTAAAAAACGTTTACATGATTTTACCGATCGAATGCATTCGAATTGAGGAAATTTTATTTGACGTATGAATAAACGTGTAATCGATAACGGACAAGAAGTTAGTTTTCTTGGATAGAACGAAATATTCTTGGTACTAGATATTATTTTTTCCTGTCTGTCCTGAATCAAGCACTATTACACACATGACAAATGATTATTTAATAATATTTTATTATTAATAGTTCTGGAATTTGAAAAAGTTGTGCAATACTCATCGATATTTCTATCCCACGAATCAGCCAAACAGCTTCGAGTTATCGAATTTTATAGACGAACAGAATTTTCTCTAAGAACAAAACGGCGCCAAATTTGAATACAGAAAAAAAAACGATCATCGCCTGAGGTGCACGTTTCAAGGGTTTCAATTTTGATTTTGTCACTAGTAGAGCCGTTTGACGCACATTGACATCGAATTATCGAATTCGATTCCGTCGTAAAGCGCTGCAGCAAAAAAAAACTGTTTTTTTTTCATTCATTTTGGACAACGGTGACTTTTTTTTTTTATGGAAACACATTTGATGCACGTCAGTCTCGATATTCCTTTTCATCATTTGCTGCTTGACTGCAGAAGCTTTTTAGTAAAGTGTGGTTTTTTTTATACAGTCCCAGCTATAGAATTTTCAAAAAGTGATCGAATCGGTGATAATTAGACAATGAGCTCACCTCTTCCGCTTCTCCCGACGAACCTAAGATCGTTAAACTTAGCGATCTGGTTCTTCATATGGGCGGTAGCGTTCCTCAACTCTGCGCAAGAATTTTCATCGTTTCCAGCTCTGACTGTGACAACGGTGCCGTCGCTAACGTCGCCGAGTGCTACCACCTTGAAGGCTACCGGTAACGTCTTGTTCGATCTCCAGTGCGTCGGTAGCTGACTGCACAGGAAGTAAGGTGACCCTAAAATCATAGAAAACGGAACCTCCTCAAAATCTTCACACATCCAGTGATTCATATCCGAGTATATGACGGTCGATGCGGAGCAGAGGCACATTTCGAAATAAGAGATCCGGCCAGTCATGTAACAAGTGGCGTACGACTCATCGATACTTATTTTCCGTCGCGTTGCTCAATTCAGATTACAAGAATTGCTTCATCATAATGTTTCAGCTAAGTTCGAATTAGCATTTGGCCATCAGCACCAGGTGATCAGTCAGAGACTACACCAGACACTAAATGACAAAATCCGACGGTTTGAAGTTGAAACGATACTACTATCGGGACCTGGAATCGAGACACCTAGCTTTCACGTTCTGTATCTCAGTGATTGAAAATTCTGAAGCATTTGGACTGGAAAAATTTTCGAGCTTTTTCTGTTACTCATTTCCAACAATTAGCTTGACTTGAGAATGCTTTGGGTCCGACTGCTCCACCAGGTTTTCGACGAAGCTGAAGTTATCAGCCATACTTAGCAACCATAAACATTTCAAACTTTTTCTGAATCGAATGACGAAGCACAGATGCGAATGGCTATCATTTCATAAAAGTATCAACTTTCCATATCTTTTTACAAAACCTTGATACTTTGGCATCATTGTCTCATTCTGATTGAAATCAGTGATTTCGGCTGCTAGTTTCGGTTTCACAGGTTTTTGCACTGGGATAAAATAAGGCGAAGCCAAGTGTATCTTCGAAGAATGAACGAAGTCTTCGTCGTATCTGGATCTAGATCCCGTGTAGAAATTTACTCAAATGGGGAAAACTGTCTAGGGCCCGTCTAGGGCCCTCCTAGGAAAGCCACGCTCGCGCCTAGTGGGGGCCTAACGGGGCCCTAGACAGTTTTCCCCATTTGATTGAATTTCTGCGTGGGAAGATGCGAGGGTGTATCAGAGCCGTATGTTCTCACCAGTTCTGACGAGTTCCCCAGGGTGTTCCGCCTGGGCTTCGCCGACGAGCCTCTCCGTCCACCAGAGTTCCCCAACGGCTGCGGCTTCGCTCATCTCACCACCGCCGCTTTGATACCCCAGGCCACCCCCTTGCAGGGGTGTCAGCGAAGATCCGGTTAACTCACTGCCTCCCGATCCACGAGCTTCGTGGAGTGTCCCAGTGAAATTCTCCCCGCAGCTTACGGAACCCACCGGGAGATGCATCCCACCAGCACTATCAAATCGTTCGCCAGGAGGCACCCTTCGAGATTCGTTCAAAGACACTGTTTCAACACTCGGGGTGAACTTTTTCATAGGTTTCGTTTATTCAAACTCATAGTTATAGACTATAAATTGTTCAGTTTTCGAACGCGGTTCAACAAACGTGGTTTTTCGTAGCAATTAGAATCATGGTGCATCGTAGTACCGATAATTCATCTTTCGACGAATGATTTTCTAGTTTAGATGAAAAGGTTCAAAACACTAATTACGTGGTTCAAGATACCGATATCACTTATCATCGAGCCCGAACGTGGCTTGGCGTCGCCTTGACGTGAATATTGTGTACCATTACCATCGGCCTTTTATTCCATTGAAACACCTCAAATAACTATAAATCACCACAGAATCAATCTAATTGATGAATTACAATTTCATTCAGTAAAATTCCAATGCAGTCAACGAGTCTGCTCAAGCTTTATCCACGAATTGAGCGTCCGCATAATTTTCTATCGTTTTGTATTTTCTTTAAAAAAAAACCCTAGACACTGTCTTTCGGAGGGTCAAATTAACTCGCGCACTGTTAACAATCGGGTGTCCCGATTACCGACGATTGGTTTCAGAGGTTTTTTTTAACCGTTTATTAAGAAGTTTTCGTCACACGAAACGTCAAATGGTCGACACGCGTGCTGACGTATGCAGACCAACTGGGGCGACGGTGTCGAACACGAGCGGTCCTGAGTCGAGTCAGTCGCAGTCGGCGATGCGCGACGTAGTGTCACGATCTCTCGTCCCGTGGCCGGCGTCGAGTCCCTCCTCCAACCCCCCTGACCCCCGGCTAGGCTTTCGGCCCAGCTTCTCCCTCCCCGGTTGATCCTCGCCGACGACGATGAGGCCGCGTCGTTGGTTGGTTCAACTTTCAACCTGGCTAGAGAAAATGCTGGGGATGATTGGCCATGTTTTCTCTCTTATCAGAAGACTTCAACGCGCGTATCTTGATTTTTTTATTGCCATATGTTTCGTTGTTTGATATCTCCTTCTTGATTCGTTTAATATCGTTGAAGCAATATCGTCGAGTTTCTAACCGAAAATTTTACACGCATGTAGGACTTGAGCGATTTTACCGAAGGAGATATCAAACTACGATTCTTATACACTAATTAGATGTTGGGTATTATAATATTTCCCTCAAAGTATAAGGTTCGTTGTTTTTTTAAGTTTTATAGATTAACCAATTGAGGCGAATATCGACGGTATATCATTTATCTTATCATTCGGTGCTCAAACACTAATTATGAAAGGCATCCGCATCCTTACGAGATTGTAGTCACTTTTATTTTTCTCTCTTCATTCGATCGTAGACACTCTTTCGCTTCCTGGATACAAGATTAGTTTTTTTTTATTTTTTCATACAGAGACTTTGTTCATAATGGGTCTAAAAATGATTCAAATTTGTGTACCAATATTTTCACAAACAATTCAAACTTCAAGTCAATTTGAAGAAACTTTTATTCGAGATGGATTGAAGATGGTTATAATCGGATGTTCGAAAATAATTTCATTGATTGGAGACAATTATGCGCCAGAATTTCGAATATTGAAGAATTTCGAGTTTCAGAAACATCGCAGGATAATTTGTTTATAGTTTAATGAGAAAAGTGCGAAGGGGGTTAAATTAATCCATTCAACTATTCAAATTGAGAATCAAACCACGATGTAGAATGAAAAAAATTTAATGTTTGAGAAAATCAATTGAACTTCAAGAACTTGAAGAATTTAAATCGTCTTATCCGAAGACTTGGAAAAAATCGTGAGGATCAAGTATAGGATGTTTAATGCAAACAGTCTAAAAAAAGACTGCCCAAATGACTCTCGAAAAATAAGTCAAAGAAATCTGTAAAAAAAAAGCAAATTAGATTCTTGTTTAAAATTGTTGAATTTTCGTTTCTTTTTGAGGTTGACAATTTTTCGACACGGAATTCTAGACTGGACATAGTCTAGTCCCTACGTCCCTTGAGTTATCTCCTCCGCTCCACGAGCTCAGGGCAAGGCGTAACAAGTGTCCGTGTGACGTCACCGTCTGCTTACGGCAAGGGGCGGGGCTTGTGCGGGGGTGGGGCTCCGTCGCTGATGACCGCGTCGCCCCACCCCCATATAATTTCAGCGCTTGCCTCCTCGTCTTGCTTGCCTCTCCAAAAAAAGTGGCGGCACACTGGGACTGCTTCGACGTTCGTTGGAGACACAGAGACGCTGACGCGGGTCGGGTACTCGGTGGTCGCTACCGTCTGGTGACACAAACTCATCGACGTGGCGTGAGAAATCAGAAAAACGGCCAATCATGATCGGACGAGATTTCAGCGCTCTCGTAGCCACCGGAATTCGCAAGGAGGTAAAGACGTCCCGATGACGCAACGCGTTCAGCTGCGTGCCGTACCTACTTCTGTGCTCAAGATAAGATATATCGTCGAGCGTAGCACTGGCACTGCTCGCTCACCTCACACTTCGAGTCTCGGACTTATTTTTACTCGATAAACTTTCTTAAAACTCTCCGATTCGCTTAGATGCCAAAATTTTTATTCCCATGCAGCGAGAAGCCTGCGGATGTCGAGTCAAAGAGACGAACAAAAAAAAAATGCAAACCAAGAATTGGGCAACGCCTCCGTTTGAAAACTCGGCGCACGTGGCTCGCACGTTCAGCGATACCGAGACGGCGCTAAGGTTTACAAAGTGGGAATAACGATCGTGACCTCAAGATGACCATAGGGATAATTTTTCTTGCGGAGAAGCCTGCCGAGCATAGATAGCTTCCGGACTCTGGTTCGCGGCGGAATTAATTCTCTGAGGTCGCTGGTCAGTAGATCGTGGAATTTTTGAGGTCGATAGCTGGCCGCATTTTGAGGTTATACCGCATCCCGCGCCTCCCATCGACGATGGTCGATGTGCAGCGCGTTTTTGAGGTTTTGGTGTTAGCCGTACTACACACATACAGAGCGCAGAAGTCAGCGGCGGGGTGTTCGACGGTTTGCCTGCGGTAAAGGAACCTCGTCGAGTTGCCGTTTCGGTCACGGGGTACGCGGTACACCAACTTCTTGACCGACGACGCCTCCTCCGCGTTATACAGCGTTATAACGCGAAGCATTTTGAGGTCTGCTCTGAGGTTGCTACCGTTTATTGGACTGTGGTTTATAAATCACTCAAACGCATCGCACGATCATTACCCACACAGGGAAGTCGATACGTGGTTGACACATGTCAATCTTCCCAGCTCAAGATAACCGAAGGACCGTGATAACCTATCATAATCCTTCTGGGATTTGAAAAAATTTTCCCTTAACGAGTTTCGGACCGCCGCCCCCCGGGTTTGTCGACGACATTGACTGTGAAAATCTATGGTAACGCCGGAAGGAGGGGAATTTGAATATTTGTCGATATCGCGCCCGGCGTGTCTAATCGCAAACGTGCAACGTAATATGTTTACGAGTTTGGCGGGATATACTTATCGATTCTGAGATTGTGGAAAAACGAGTACCGTAAGGCAATGCCAAACCCCAACCCATATTTCCTGAAGCTCTTACGTCGTGTACGTGATTGTGTCCGCGTTTCTCGGAATCTGTAACCCGTATCTTATTCTCGGTTTTTACGCTCCTTAGTATGTACTTCCGCCGATTGTAAGCGAGCACGCCTTCTTATTATAACACCGACTCTATGAAAGAATAATTACTCAAAGTGTTCCACGCGTGGAAAGCGGGTCCCTCGCCATGTTGCACTCTTGCACTCCCCCCAACCGCAAGATAACGCATGTTTAATTGCACGCTATGATATCGCTGCTCATTATCCTCTAAACGGTTCCTGACCCAATTATACCTGTCTGGAATTCCCCAGCAAGTAATCGGAGCGTTACTATAGATTACGAAATGAAAGATATCGCCGGGAATTTCCGAAGTTTAGATTCATTCTTGACCACGGTCCATCTAACGTACTCGGTGGTTAATTCGGCCGCTGTGTCCGTCGCTAAGAACGATCCTGCAGGAGTTCCGCAGGCTCCTTCGCCGGACCTCGGTAAATCCATTGTCCAGGAAGGCTCGCGACTAATGAGCCATAAATAAGGGACATACCTAGGCTGATGTCCGTCCGTGCTCGTGTGCGGAGGCCACACTTGGCGCTGACCCTTGTAATTAAAATCCCTTCCTAAATCAGGACTAGACCCCGATTAGACGGCCACCCCTGCCGGGGCTAAGCTCGAATCTCAACCCTTACGCGGGATCTCTGACCTTCCGACCCTTGCTTATACTTAAATACCCGGCAAGAGGCTCCTCGTACGTACGTGTAATGTACCCGTACCCATAGGATTCTTTCTTACGTGCCCAATTTGATAATTGGGATAACACCGCGCAGGATTGATGGGAGGTTCTAGAAGCCTTATCGAATTTATTATCTTCCGGATTAGAATCGTGGAATCGTAAGAGCAATTCTGGGAATTGAATAATCGTTTAGTCTTTTAGTTGTCAAGACGACTCTCATGTTCACTGTGACTCAATATCCCTGCAATTATGAACTAATAATTTTTTTTATCACTCTTGGAACAAATTTTTGCACTCATTTCATTAGACGATACAAATATATTATTCCGAATGGAGAAAACTACGATATAACATAAGGTTTTATGCACAATAATAATAAATAATTAGCAAAACCGCGGCTGTATAGAGTCGCGACCAACAATTTAATTTATATCATTTTGCGGTCATGCCGTTTCTCAACAACAATTATCTGACCTTCTGAATTTCCTTCAATAATCAGCTTATGAGGGGAATAATGATTGGTCAGCATTCATTTACACAATCAAACCGGTTGACCACTATCGAGGACCGATCGATTACCGAAATTGATTCGCATTTCTATATCGCGATACTTTCATGTGGGGACAAAATTGCGGAGTAGGTATTCGGTGTCTGATTAATAACGTCAAATTGCGAAATGAAGTTGGCTCAACGGCAATTTGGTACAACGGGAGGGTCAAGCGTGAAGCCTGCCAGGTTTCTCCCCGCAAAAGGTCCTCGTCGAGGATCTTAGATCCTGCGGAGTGGCCAGTCGCTCCGGCCTGATTATCTCGTACGTTACTCCACTTTAGTCGAGACTCCGAGTTTCCCTCTCGATTCGGTACCTACTCACGCGAAACTTGCCCTTATACCCTCGCCATGTCGCGGTGGTGAGTCTGGGGGGTGAGAAATACTCTGAAATTTATGCGATATACATATCTGTATATGTGGGTGGAAGCAAACCCGCCAGACTCAACCACCCACGATACACACACTGACTTACACTTAATAGGCTTAATAAACCCTTTGTGAAACTACCCCACTCGCCCGTCCACCGCGTGTTCACTACGGATTCTAAATTCCACAGATACAGGGGTGGCCCTCTTCACCTAGGAGATGAGCATTCTCAAACAGGTTTCAATCTTGGCCGCAAAAAAAGCTTTCCTTTATATCGTTTATCCCGATTGTTCGGATTTTTAGCAAATATATGTGTTTTTTTTTCGCACCACTGAAACAATATTATACAAGTTTTCAATCTGGGCCAGAAATAGATATTTATGTGGCATGCGCCGAAAGTAACTGTTTATTCGGCAAGGTTATGTTTTTCGTACGAGCCGTTGATTTTACCTGGCGAGCCGAAGGCGAGCCTTGTAAAGCAACGGCGAGTACTAAAAACATAACCTTGCCGAACAGTTACTTTCTGCGCGCGCCCCATACATTATTTTTTACGGAAAAGGCATTACAAAGTCACTCTGACGCCAGTTGAGTTCCGCACGAACTGCGTATAGAGAGGGGGTAACCTGCGGTACAAAAACTTTATTCCGCAACTTTGACGTGCGCACTTCGAACTGCGCATCAAAGTTGCGGAATAAAGACTTTATACCGCAACTTTGAACTTAGCGGTATAAAGTGCCCTTTGCCGGAACGAAAACAGGCGTCAGAAAGTGACTTTGTAATGCCTGTGCCGTAAAAAAGCTTTTTTTTTTCAAATAATTCAGCCCAATTGTTCGAATGTTGAGCAGAACAAATTTTTTTTCTGCACCACTGAAATAATAGATGTAACTTCACGAAAAAAATAGAATTCACTATTTCACCGCCCCATTCGAACAAACCTTAAGGTATCTTCCGCAATAAAAAGCGCGAAAGAGATCGTTTGGAACTTTTAATTGACGTTATAAATAATAATAGTATTCGAGCGGTAACATGATGTTTGATATATTTTGCTAGTTATTCGTCGTCTGAATTGGTGTCCCAAGATCCTACAGAATTTAGCTGCAAGCTCCTCCAATCTGATCATTGATGTATTTTTTCAGTAATTGCTATCGATACAACGAAGATTTATGACATGGATAATAAAAAAGCTGGTCATCTTTGAAATGGTAAAATATTCTGTATGATAATTATTGGGTAAAAGACCGAGAGTACTTCCCTGCGCTAACGAATGCGGCGATGTTAAAGCTCGGAGAGGGTAGCTAGAGCTTTTGGTGGTACATCAACAGGATTACAATACGAATGCTCGCTTTTCCCACTCCCGAATCTCTTGTTCTCTCTGCCCTGTACCGTGTCTTTCATACCGTGGGGAAAACTGAATGTGATGCACAAACGGTTTGTTAAATGAGTATTAAGTTGAATTTAATACCGTCTGTCCAGTTGTGTGTTTAACGCTTCGGAATTAACTCAAGAAATAATTAAGCTTGGAAAATGTAGTATAATATCGTTCATAAAGCGAATAAAGTCTACACTTTGATCCTCTGTATGAATACATTTACACAAGAAATAGGAAACGAATGAGATATCGCTGATGAGAGACTATTTCCTTACTCTAATATAAATCGGATATAATCATACGTAAAGGAAGAAAAAAATAACGCAATGGGATCTTTGCAACGAGAGGAAATATCAAGTAAGAGGCAATCTTTGACCACGTGCCTAATATGGACGGTTCCAGAAGGTTGAAATCTACATCAGAGACCGAAGGAACTTGGTAACGATGAAGTTAAAAGAAAGCGACTTGCTTAACTCTGGTATAATTAGAGATACTATAATCTGACCACATCGTGGCGTGCGGAAATTCTCTATGCATTTCTTGCTGGTGCCATTAATAAATGGACAAATTGAGATCAATGCAGACGCTGAGTTTATTTATATTTTATCGTCCATCTGTAGCGGAGGTAAAAAAAATTATAAGCCGAAGAAAAATGGACCTTTGATACCGTTAAACGCGAAAACATAATTCCGGATCGAGTGATAAAAAAAAAGGAAATAAATTTACCAGTATACCTATGAACGCCTTATAGGCTCAACAGAATTATATGAGACTTGATTTTTCTTTTACAGGAACTAAAATTCGCTTTAGTTTATCGCTTTCAAGCAAGGTTATCGCCGTAGATAACTGCCGACCTGCTGCGACGCATTCCACGTTTCACTCTTTCTTGATTACGTATAAGATTACTTGCCAAGACAGAATTGAAACTACCGTGACGATGATCGTATAAGGGGCCATTCAAATACTACGTCACGCTGTTTTCGGCCATTTCGGACCCCCCCCCTCCCCCACATCACACATCGTCACGCAGTTTTTTACCCCCCTCTCGACGTGATGTGACGACTTCGATCTCAACTCCCCCCCTCACCTTCGTATATTTTGAAATTTGACCGAGAATTTGTCAATATTTTGAAACTCGCACCATGGCTGTCGGTAAAAAAAGCGTGACGTGACGCTGCGAGTTTGTCCCCCCCGCCCCCTCGTCACAGGTCATCACAGTGAAGCTTACCCCCTCCCCCCCCTAAGAGCGTGACGTAGTATTTGAATGCTCCCTAACCGTATCCCAAATGAAAATAATATTCTAGATAAACTATCGTTTGTATCTTCTCTTCTATAAAGTCCCTGATGAAGGAAACGAGCTGTCGCCGAAACGTCGGACACTAACGATTGAGTTATACTTGACTCGATTTGATCGCCCATCCTACATATTAAACACATCGACCGAAATTCTCCATATGGAAATAATATTCTTTTCACAATTGTCCCGGTACCAATATCCGGACACTCGCGTGAATCTTGGCTATCACAGGGGAGAAAAACCTTGGGGTCAATTTAGGGCTGCCCTAGCATCAGCTGCATGGCCTCAGAGAAGGTCGAGTATAGGGACACTCCAGCACAGCCTCACTGGGCCTGAATTGTGTGAAACATGACTTCCCCAAGTGGTCACTGCCACAAGGCCCCAGCAAGGCCCTGATACGGCTTGCCGAACAGAATTTCCTGATCAAGCCTTACCGATTGAAGCGTTACCTGCCTGATCTGGTCCCAGGCTGGGTTCCCAAGTAGAATTCCCGGATCCGAGCCCGATGATTTCTAGGGAAGCCTGATCGGGCCCCTAACTCGTCCCTAAGATCTTCCTCTACACAGGGGGTTCGCAAGTCAAGTAAAAAAAAAAAAAAGCTGATGAGAGCTACCGTTTTCGAGATTCTGGTATTTTATTGTTATACGTTCTTTCAGCTCTGTTTTGGTTTTAGGTATATAAATGTGTGGAGAGCCGCCACACCGTCTCTAGTTGACAATTAATTAGTGGCGGATGAAGCTCGATCGCATTTTTTTCATGAATAAAAACGTTGGTGTAAATTTTGTGAAACATTATCAGCCAGTAAAAAATTCATAACCCTCACCAAATTTCAATTAATCAAAAATCGTTTCCATAGAAGCTGAAAATCATTGCAGGTTTCCTATTTTACGATGAACCGTTTGATGGGAATCTCGGCAGCAAATTTAAATTCGCAATTCCTTTTCGTAGACTGGTAATTAAGTGGCCATAACGGGCACAACTTTCAAGCTATATACAATGTTCCTTTATTTTCGAATGAAAACTGGGATTTCAATCTTCATAAGTGCGTTTTTTGTACTTGTTTTACTACACCAACGCCCAGGTTATAGAGTTTTGAAATTCGTTGACGTATCATGGCGTTCGAGACTTATGTAACCCCTTGAGCTTTATTATTCCGCTATATGATGAAAATATGATAAAATGTATACACATGTAGCTGCAGCTACTTAATAATAAAAATTCGTCCAATTGATCATTCGGGCACACCAAATCATTTCATTACACTCGACGCGTGTATATATGTATATCAAAATTCATTTGGTTCCTTAAGGGAAGACTTCGGTGAAATTTTGGCAAAAATAGGTTTTTCAATTCTTAAAATATTGAGGATATGGGTATATAAAAACGTCCATATGATAGATACAGCCTGCCTTACTCATATAAAAAAGACCCTCCAGCAGTTTTTGAATAATGGTAGCATGACCAACAGAAAAAAAAATGTCGATGCAAGTGTCGACGCAACGAATTTTCGGCAGTGGTGGGAAAAATCTTCGCAAGATTTCTTGTGCTTACACTTTCATTGCAGGAGGCTAAAAAAATTTGCCACAGTCCATACTACCGATATTGAAAAACTGTTGGAATGATTTTCTTATATGAACTCTAATAACGATTCTCAAAATTTCACCCAACTCTCCCTTTAACGCTGTAGCTAAGATACGCGGGGCGCTTTAACTGAGGTGATAACCCGGATTTTACTATATTTTTCTTACACTCCTGAGTACCCCAGTAGAATCGTGAAAGAATGTAAATATTGTGAAGTAATGTAGTATCGATGGGAATTTTAAAGAATCTCTTATCCAATAACTTGGTGATTAGAATTGACGAAAAACTTGTTCCGTCTAATTGTTTATAGTTGGTTTTCACGTGAATCAAGTTTTTCAATACAGCATTTGAATTTCGCGGGCACGTGTGACGTCAAGCGATAACTTCAACGCACGGATTCACCGACCGATGGCGCTGCGGATAACCAGGGTGAACAGAAGAACATGGCGGACGGTGTACTTTATGACGTCACGTGGCGTTTGAAAGTTTGATTCTATTGTTTTTTATGGTTTCTAAAAATTGTATTCAATTATCATCACGGACTGATTTCTCATAAATATTTGTTACTGTTCGATCTGAGGAAACTTTCCTGTGATAGTATTCCTTGTATACTATATAGCATGATGTATTTCTCAATAAAATATCATTCTTTACGTTAATAAATATAAATTGAACCCCAGAATGTATTCCATGTTTGTATTATAAATTCAATTATAAGTAAATACAATAAGTGTCCAAAACACCTGAACCGGAACAATTATTTTTTCAGGTCCCTTTACAGTAGAAACAATGATAATGATATTCCTTACCAATATCGAATCTTCTATACCTACTGACGTCTATTTTGTGTCATTAATTTTTTTCTGACATTTCAATGTACCCTCAAACGTCTCTTTATTGGTGAACTTGTATTACCCTGCGAAATCCTGCACGAAAACCAAAACCGATAAGGTATCATCTGAAGATGAAGCAGTCCAGCAGCGGGTATCTGCCCGACTGTAGCAAAGCTTGACGATTACCTTGGCGACGTCGACGAACTGCTTTACTGACGGTGCGACGTTACCGATCGTAGAAGCTCCTGACCTTACCGACCGGATTAATCGATTCACCCCTATTCTAGTTCCACAGTTTGCGACTAGTCGCAGTGCTCTAAAAGTTTTCTTCCTTTTTTTTTAAGTAGCAAACTTTTCAAGTAATTATTGTAATTCATCTACATTCTCTATTCATGTTTGCTTTCTATTAGACGAATTAAAAACTGTAGCAGAAAATCGGCAGAAATGGTGCCGATTTTTTTTCTGCGCCTGTCTTACGCAACCTGATAGTCGCGCTTGTTATGCTTGTGGGCGAATATCAAGGAGCCTGAATGTTAATTCACCAATTTATCACGATTGGAGTTGATGGTGAAAATTGTTCACCAAACTAGAGTGATATGGAGTGAATATCGGCGACACTGTGAATTATATTGGAAAAAATATTTTAAAAAATTCTGGCTTTCATATTGGATTTAATCGGTGTATAGCTTGAGGGGTTTTGCCACTCGAAAATTACGTAATATCTCCCATTACACGGGACATACGCCCGAAATTACATACTGCCCGAGCAGCCCTATTCACGAGTAGGTACCGATAAGATCTTGAAACTGTTGAAAGCTCGATAGGATCTGATGGTAATGCGATCCTCAAAGTATAATGGCAAAAACCTGCCCTATTGTGTCCCGGATGGCAGGGACATTATCCTGACAGGATGTGCTCCGATTTTCGGGGGCAACGTGGCTTATATGGGAAAGATTGAAAGATTTTTGCGTTTTTTCAAAACATGTCGTATAATGTACTACGTCCACACTATTCGGGGGTGGGAAATAATTTTTTTCGAAAGATATATGGTTACCAGGAGTTTTATAGGTATAATCCTCCCTCAAAAATACGATCGATATGGTTTTTCTGGGGTCGAAAAAGCCATATAGATTGAAAATTTTTTTTCTTCTCTTCCGTATCCGCGTAAACTATGGACTAGGAATAGGACGATTTTTTTTTGCCATTTTTTTGCGTCGACCCTAGAGACGAAATATGGCTGAGATTTATAAATTTTTATCTTTATTGTTGAGGTTTGATTTTTTTTGGTATCAAAAAAACGCCGAGGACAATAGCGGCACGCCGTGAAGTACTGCGAAGGTTTTAATTTTTATGGTTTTTGGGGTTAAAAAGGTATCCTGGTCGGGCTTGGGCGCAGCCTTTTCGGTTGTTTATACTCGCCATAAAGTCTTCTAGCCACTGTCGACCCTTCTGGTGTCTATCCTAATGTCCCGATGTCGGTGGTGCTGGTTTGCTGCCGTCGACCACTGTCCTCTGTAACTCTAATACCAGCCACGCGTTTACTGATCGAAAAAATTACTGAAAAACTTATCGAAAAAATTTTTGGTGAAAACTCACAGATAACGAGTCATGATATACAATAATTTACCTTGTTGTATACCGCACAAAACCATACCGTCCATATTTTCGTCTGGACAAGGACTCGATAATTTTAACAAACCCTTCAAACATAAACGGATTATATTACATCCTGGTTACTTTTAATGGAAACTGTTCGGTATTTGATCAGATTTGAAAGTCCACAGGATTTATTACAGGATATCAAAATACGGTTAGTTCATCTGAAAGCAAATGTATTGACATCTTTTTTCGATTATGGTCAAATGTCAGTGTGGAGAGTAGAAAATTTGGTGTTCCAGAAGATCGACTCGAATTTTGAGTCAAGTCTGTGATGATTTTGATATTACTTTTGGTTAAAAATGAACAGATTTCGATTATCAGGACGAGAATCTATTGATATAGTTGATTCCAGTGATTGAGTCGATAATTATTGATGACGTTTTCACAGTAATTCACTGTCCTCACTCGAGCTTCATCGAGGTAAGACAGGAAGGATATACTAAGTAAGAAGACGATGTTGAATTCGCAAAAGCCACACAAAAGTACAAATATGACTGAGACTAGATCGACAGATTGTCATCCCGATAATGACGATGTCGAATCTTAGCTTTTAACCTACTAGAAACACTTTTATGTTGCAATAAATGGACAGACCGAAAATTTGAGGCAATTTTCTGTGTCACAAAATTTCTACTCCGTTCAAGTAGCTGAAAGAAATAAAAATTTTCTAACACCAGAATTTGAACCGTTTTAAAAACGGAATTGAAATGTTCGAGTGCTACATGAAGCACGAAGACATTTGGGATGAGTAACTCGATATCTTGATGCCGTTCACCGTTCGACATTTTTAGAGCCTGCTCCTTGCAGTTTCTGATCCCATTTTGTGAAAAGAGGGAATGAAAAACTTGAAAAAATGTAAAATCAGGTCTCTTCGCTGAACCGCTTTCGCAGAATCCCCAGAAGCTTAACTGTTTTTTCGCACTTTGGTCCTAAGGTTTACACCTCTGAGAATTGCCGTATCATATTTGTCTCACCTTCAAAGGGATCCTTTTGTGGCTTGGCGTGGACCGTTGCATCCTTTTTGTCCTTTTCGCGTTCAGATTTCGCCATGCGGTAGTCTCACTCCGTTAAGGAAAAGAAGAAGAAGAAAAAAAAACAGGGCAAAGATTCTTTTCGTGCGATTCTTTCAACGCGGGAAGATTCTCACCTAAATGGGACCGCGTAATTTTTTTCGGCAATACTTTGGCGAAATCCTCTGACCAGATGCAGGTCGCTCTCGCTTCTTCAAACAATAATTTTTTGCCCCGTACTTTACCTCACGGTTCGGACCATTTTTTTTTCTCGCTACGCGAACCGAAAATGACCGTCATTTTTATATCTCAGAAGAGGTGCCGATTTTTCTGAGCTCTATTCATAACTTTTTACAGATGAAAATCTCAAAGATCACAGGCAAGAATTTTCCTCGTAATCTAGGTTTAATGAAAAAATATGTCCCCTAAGCCGTTAGGAATATCGTGCCATTTATTCGACCTGCAGGTATAGGGCCAGGTGATATTATTAACTCTTCCATTCACGACTGCGAGGTGAGTTTTTTTCTTTTTCTTTTTTTTTTTTGAAGTCTTTGAAATCGCGGGCACGTGGTTTTATTCTGATACATATGGTGACTTACATAGAGATACATATCACAAGGGTTTATAATCTCGAGATCTCGATGCCGAAGGAGTACGAAACTCGTCGTCGCGCCTTTTTCTACCTCTTCTCATTCTCACGAAATGTGATTCGAAGCCTGTATCACGGAGGACGTATCCCTCGCTCAAATCTCACTCGAATCGGAACCAAACGTCTTAATTTTGGGAACAGATGGTCCAAAGTGTGCATCGGTCTACTCTTTGGCGACTGTGGCCTCATAAATTTCTGACGGTTCAGCTCGGCGTTAAGTACGAACAACAGCACGTGCCCCGTTCACTCCGTGGCTTAGGTCGCTGTCAGGACCAAAAAGTATTCCATCGTCCCTCGATCCACGCAACCAAGCGATAACCTCGATTGTAGCGACTCATCTTTCCGCCTCCATTCATCGCAAGACAAGGCAAAGCTCGAAGCTCCGAATCCCCGGGGGTCAAGAGCGCGACTTTACTCACGTAAGGCAGCTGCTCGCTTTGCTCTCGTTAGCCTAAACGAGGTCCTAAACTGCCGCCTGCCACCCCGGTCACGTTCACCAGATATACGCAAGCACACGGGGTCGGGACCCGGTCCAGGACCAGCCGGAAGCGATAGTGTGCTTTGGCTCAGACCGAAGAGCGACGAGGTGCGAACGGCGGAGTGATTGTTATCTTGGATTCGATTCCGGAGACGATTAGAAAGAGTCGATTGCACGCGTCGAGCCTCTTCGCCGGAGACTCGGCGGCTTTAAACGTTGAACCAGAAGGAACCGACTTCCGGAAGCCATTGAGATCTTTCAATTAGTGGGCAGCAATCCGCTTGGAGATCTTGAGACCTGGAAGTACTTCCAGCGGTGCAACTGTCGGTGACAGTTGCAACAACAACTCGGCACGCGCTCCAGCCGGAACCCGGGTGCTTATTTTTAGCCATCTTGGGGAAAACAACGAATATTTTTCAAATTCCATTACGGTGTGAAGTGAGAGAGGGGTGGAAAGAGGTCGAATTCCGAAGGTTAATATTATTGGAGATCCTCGCCCAGGCGACGATTCTTTGACGTTAGATATCCGTCGAGCCCCCTACAGTGTGGGGCTCACGTCACCGGCACATAAATATGATGTCACGCTTCTCTGCGTACCAAAAGTCTATTTTCCGTGGTGTCGAGGGGGTCGAAGAAGTCAAGGAGCGAAGATTTGAAAGAATTCATTCTAGGATTGACCCCTCTCCGCTCCGACACCCTCTTTTTTTCATTCGAGTTCTGCGGAGCTTCGAGATTCTACAAGCGTCGGACTACGAGCCCTTCGGGCCCTCAAAGAGCATGTCTTCGCTACAGAGAAATAGAGAAAGCAATTTTTATTACCAGAATGAAAAATGAGGTTACCATCATTCCTACGTGAAAGAGCAGAATGGGCACAATATTTTGGCACCGAGGGCTACTCTTCTCGCTTTCAGTTCAAACTTTACAATAGTTCTCGATACATTCCTGCGAACAAAATAAAATCCGTAAGATTTTCTACAAAAAATCTATATACATCTTCGTTGTTTCATAGAACGTGCTCTCACATCTGGCCAAGTTTTGTTAGCAGCCGTGCTAATGATTAGTCCTAATCCTTATAGCAGTCCCAATTTCCGATCCAATTACTCGTCGAGTAGGCACACGAGGTGATTATCGGGATACGGTGAAGAAGTCGACTGTAGAGCCAATGGCTCCCCACTTCCTGTACACATTGGCGCGTCATTTTGTCGTTGAACCAACAATGAGTGCCTTGACACCATTTATCTGCCCCCCACGAGGGGCCCACAAGCCCCAGGGGCCCCGAAGCACAGGGCCTAAGGTAGTCTGTATGGGGTTCCTGCGTCGCGACGGCTTCATTACGTTGCGGGCGTCGGGCCCCCGCCGTGGGTCTACAACGGACCGCAAGGGATGACGGGGAGGAAAGATGTCTTCTCTCAGCTCCGGTACTCGGGGATATATACGGTTCTGCAGTCGTTCACGCGGTGCCTCGGGCCCCTACAGTGGGCCCCGCTGTGGCCACTGGTCCCTGACCGACCTGGTCCAGGGTACACCTCAGCTCTTCAACTCGGGCATGGATCCGTGTGTATTCGTGAGGGAATCTCCTACCGTTCTTTGTCGAACAATTTCAACGTCTGTCTGTCTGTCAGCGATCTTTAAATTTATGTCACGTAGTTGGCTCCCACTTATCTTCACGCTCGGGATTTCATTGTTCTTGTGTTCTAATTGATTTTCGTTTATCGTTCTCATCAGAGCTATCAGGAGAAGGAGACGTGAAACAAGGCGTCACATCATCAACAACTCGAAATCACAATTAGCATCGCTTTGAGAACAGACTCGACCACATCTTCTCTAAATCATCGTCAGTTAGACAAAACGGTCAATAGAAGCAAAGGAATGTCGTCATGTTTTCATTAATCCGCCAAGTACATTCAGAGAAGAATCTAATGTCAGACAAGAGAGTGTGAAATCTCGGTAGACAAGTTTCAAATCGTTCTTCATGAATCTCAAGGGCTGCATAATCTGAGTCCACCAAGTACATACAAAAAGATGTTTGAGGCATTATTACAGGGGGCTGGTCAGTTTTTCTAATCGCTGGGTCGTCCACCCCTTCTTGGCTTTGATGTCATGTAATAAGGGAATCTAATCTTGCTTTTGAAATGGTAGACAAATCTCTCTTCCACACAAGTCTTGTGGATAAACTATGTGGAGCAAAAGAATTGTGCACGTAGTGTCCGAATTTAAAGTAGGGTTTTTTTATATCCAGGGTGAGTTTAATCGTTGGAAAATCAGAATTTCGTCAGGTCAGGTCGGTCCGGTCATTACCGCTTTAAGGTGGCGCTCAGCGGCGTCGCGGGGGGTGTCGCGGTGCCTTGGTGGCCACGGGTGCGGGCGTCCCGTAACAAGGGGCCGCCTTTATGGCTCGTAAAGATACGCGGCGTCCACTTTGCCACTGTGCTTGTGCCTCTCTGCCTTCCATATGGTCATGTGTGTAAGGGTTTTCTCGTCTGCCTATAGCTAAGTTATAACGTGGATCGCCCCGTGTACATTCTACACACATACGCGCGCAACCCCTTATCCTCCCTCCACCTTCTGCTCTTACGTATAGAAGGCTCCCGAAGGGGTAGTTTTATAATGCGGAGTGATTGTGTGTGATTGCTCCGGCAAACCAGCGCGGGCTCTGAGCTTAACCCTGACTTTCTGTCCGGTAGAAATCGAGGCTGATCAACGGAGCGAGAAGTATTAGAAAAAAAATATCCATTCAAAAAACTATTAAGGGAGAACTGAACAGACTTTCCGTCGGAATGATCGAAAGGAAGAGTCTGATTATCGAATACCTGGACAGTATTCTGTCCTAATCATACCGTCAACGTGTTTTTTCTTTGATTCATTAAGCAGGGAACGCGAGGTCCAGCGGACTTGGGGCTCTCTGATTAGCAATTAGTTAAAGCGCGAGATCCGTCTCCATAATCCTGTGAAATCCATCGTGGACCTGCAGGGCAGCAACTTATTAGATGATCCTCGGGTCCCGGAGCTAGACAAAGGCCGGGTTAACTGGCTTAGGCCTCCACTGCCCCCAGGGGTAGTCTGATCGTCCTGTTCGTCCTGGTGGCCTCCGGTGCGCTTCGTTAAACCGTCGCTTTTGCATGTGTCTGCGAATTTAAACTCGCCTACCGGGATTCAATACTTTACACCTCGAAGATGAGTTTCTATACGCGATGCCATCACTGTATCATCAAAAGTTTATGATCTGATGATTCGTCGTCTTTGTGCTCTGTCCATAATTTTATCAATATGGATGATCGAAAGAGTGGAGAATGACGATTGAAATAAAAATCTGATCAAATTTGTTATTTCAGCGTCCAATAAGGATCTCGACTCGACTGCAACCAGTCAGTTTATAACGTTTGAAAAAACACGAAACACCCGGTAGCCGAGTGAGCCCAGGCTGGTCCACGGACTCCCGTGTGTGGGAGGATTAGCGAGAGGGAATGGGTCGCTCGGGGGGGCGCGTGAATCAAAATTAGCTCCCTCTTGTATGGCAGAGCCGGACCGGACTGGACAGTCCGCTCAACTTTTTGGCCCACAATTTTTACCTTCAAAGCAGTTCCAGCGGATTCCGAATTTTTTTAAAGTACCGGCACACGGAATAATAATCAAAATACACTTGAATCTTAATCGTATCATCGTCGAACGATGATTTCAATAATTTTCACGGTCGATGTAATCAGAATATCGGGGATAATACAGAAGGGATGAACATATTCGACTCGTGTTGGATCACATCGAGATCACAGGTACAGGCAGGTCTTAGCCGGACGTTGAATATCGGTGATAGGGTATCATTGGGGAATCCTGGTCCCGTTCTGACCGTCGTTTTTTGCCGGGGACTGTCCCCCCCTCACTAACACGCGGGTCGCACACGCGAGCACGAAGGTTTCCAGGGGTATTGAAATTAGCCGCACAGGCAAAGGGTAGTACGAGGTTACAGGAGGCCGGCCGGGTAGGGGATTGCATATATTCACACCGAATTAAGTCACCAACACGAGCGCGGGATCGCCCGGCACACTCACCCTCTTTGCGTGTCCTTTCACGCACGCGGTTTCTCTGTATTAAATGGTGGCTACACGTATGCGGCCGTTGAAGAGAGCCTCGCGCAGCCAGAGCGCAAGCTTTTGGTCATAGGATACACGACTACACCCCGGTGAATGTATTACCAAACCCAACACATAACCGGGCGCGTGAGAGTGGAGCAACAGAATGAGAAGGTGCAGCGATGGACCGACATCTGCCCGGCTGGATACTGGATCCTGGATCCTGGATGCTGGGATAGAATCTAAAATCTGTATTAGGGATGATTTGTTGGCACTTTTCACCACGCGGTATGATCGATGTCCCTTTAATCTCGAAAATTTTGTTTATTCCATCTGCCTCACACACATACATTATCATATGTCAGCAACAACGGCGCGAGGGCGACTCGCAGGCGTCTGTCAAACGCTTTTATCGAGGTTCCCGTTTATTTTTACAGACACTATTTATCTGGTACTTGTGTTGATTTTCAACACCACAAGGCGTCACAGAAAATTCATCCACACACGGAATCACGAATACCGTCGACTTTTATCTCCCGTATCAATCGGCAAATTCGAATTAGGTCTGCTGCGCCGCAGGGAAAGACGAGGCTCCGAATAATTGGCGGTGGTATTAGGAGCGAGACCTGATCTTATTAGAGATTTCCGCTTTTCAAAGGCCCAGCGGGATACGGTGCCGACGGTGATGGTGCCCCACATAGGCCACAATAAGCGCGCCACTGTGTACTCTGGAGCGCTGCATGGCGCCGATACACTCGGAGCTTTTTTTCGGTCCGGATTAGGCGATTTTTTAGTCTCGTCGGTGGGGGATTGAGCCTCGAATCAGTCATCGAATATTAGAAACTCTTGTTTTCTTCGTTTTCCGGATACGCGATCGACCGGAAAGAATAATGTTTGACAGAAAAGGTAGTAAATCAAATGTCCTGGCAGAAAAATCCCCCGGATTTATTTATTAATTTAGGGCTGTTCCAAAAATGCGTTCAGTGGTAAAAAAATAAAATAAAAATGCCCTGTTTTGGTTAAAAATTAGTTCGTTTACCGGTGTAAACTGCGCCGTAAACCCAAACCCGGAGGATATGCACCGACAATTTTTCAATATTCGCAGAATCGTGGACTGTAGAGGATCCAATAAAAATATACAACACCGTTATTTAAAATAGTCCGACCGTTAGGTGGTGCGAAATGAATAAGAACTGGGTCCCGCTGTCCTGGTCCCGTTTCTCGTGATTTTTACCCGCATTTTACTGCTAGCCAGGGCCGATATGGTTCTACTTCGTAAAGGTATAAAAATTTTTGGCACCGCGATTTTTCCCTGGCCTCGTTTAAGGCACCGCTATTTCAAACTGGGTCAACCTGCAGGACAATTTTTACGGCTGGTTTTAAGGGCCGCCCACAATGACAGAAATTACGAGCTTAACGGACCTACATTTTTCACACATTATTGAAACTCCGGCAACAATATGACTTTTATTGGTTCGGAACGGCTGTATTATCGAGTCAATTTCGTGAGCTAGAGGAAGAGACTTTTTTTTCTCCTACAGTTAGAAAGCTGACCGTTTACCGTGTAGCTTCGTCATATTTTTGCTGCAGGTCTGAAAAAAGCAACGGTACCAGAAAACGCTGAAAGAAGGGCTTGAAGTAACCCGTCGACCCATATTGGAAGAAAAAACGGTAAAAATACGCGGGGCTCGAACCTTTTCCGAAAAATAATAAAAATTTTCGGTGTCGTAAAATTCTGCTAGTCTTCTTGACCTAAAAAGTATGAAAAAATACAGTAAGAGTTGACTTTATACCGCTAAGCCTTTCGCCGCAGTAAAGATAATCCGAGGTTGGACACCCTTTCGTCCCCGTCCCGGTGCGCTGTGTAAAAACTGACTGGGTAAATAAAACTCGCTCTGACTGATCGTAAAACGGAAAACGCAAAATAATGGTGTCCGGTAAAAATAACCCTTAAAAGTCAACCCTAGCCCCCGTTCGGAACGGGTTATCCTAACCAGGGAGAAGCATAAATTCATAAACCCCCTTCCCCCCCCCCCCCCCTCGGTACCGCTAAGAAAACTGCGGGGACTCTGGAGGAACTGAAAAGCGTGCGGCTGTATAAAAAGGGGAAATTTTTAACGGGTAGCTGAGGGAAAAACGGTAAAAATATTAAATATATAACCCCTTTAAAAACCGTTCGTTCAGTTTTGCCTCGTCCATTCTCAGCCCGAAATGGTCAAAAAGTGTTATTCTGCTCCTCGCAGGAGTAGAGTTACTGCAGATACCGAAAAGGCGATGAAGAATACGAACCGTTACTCGTACTTGCGCGTAACCCGTTTAGCTTCCTCCAGCGGGGGTAAGTTTCTAATCTTTGGCACGCAACTCTTACAATTAGTTTGATGGTTACCAACATGATTTACGATTGACTGACAGTCCCGAGGTTAAATTTGCACTATATTCGTGTAGGCAAGGGTTGGCCTGGGGGTCGGCCCGCCAGGTCGGGTCCCGAACCAATTTTCGAATGGGTTGTTCCGGGTTGTTAGCTGCACATTCACACTTTCTTCGAAGGTGGTACAATTAGATTTGGCAAAATGACTCTTTATTGCACTACTTCTATGCCCCGGAATCCTTTCGCCCCTGGTTCAATGAATTGTTTTCAACCCTTGCCTAGTATTACGCTATTGTAGAGTTTTGCCGTAATTTTACTACTCGGAATATTTATTAAGGTCCACTACTGTGTGGCGTGTGCGTCTCTTGGAAAGTTGTAAAAGCGGTTTTCTTTATCGTATATCAACAATATTCCATGAATATTTCACAAATCTGGTCTAAATTACGACTCGACTGACGAATGACACCAGACACCTCAAAAGGGGTGGCTTCTAAATTATGTCACTGACCCAGGACTTTTATTCTCTGTGACGTCAATTTTTGAAAATAAATTTCGAAAATCGGGTGTAACGCCACGGGTTCGAATCCGCCGACGAGGTAGGTATGCGTTGACACATGCCAACAAGGTTGAAATGCTATGCGATCTATTCGCTACATTTCCAGTATGTGTGAGGCTGGTAGAGGTCGAGTCTAACCAGACTCACCGAAACTCCATGGGACCTGTGTGCTAAAGAGCTCTCGCATTGCTATTCCCGTGGGTGCCTCGGGCTAACTGACCGATTCAACCGAACGTAATCTTAACAATCCCGGTCTCCTCGGACTCCAGACCCTCCACTGACCTCTGGACCTCGACGACGACTCGATGGAATTCGCCCAATGGTTGAAAATGGAAATACAGCTCCAAGTCGGCTAGGGGATGTTCCCTTTTTTTTTTTAATACAAAAAAACCTATTGTTGAAGGGGTTTTCGTCTCAGAGTTCTAGAAAAATATATCTAAGGGTTACTACACGAAATTATCTACGAAATTATAAAATAGCAAAAAAGTCTTGATTCTCGAGTAAGACTTAATTTTTCAGTATTCGGTGCCTGCAGATGATGAAATTTAGACTTCAGATTCGGAAACCCTTGAAAATTTTACACAGAAAACGTGCCGGAGAAGCTGCCTTTAATCATTCTTGTCTTCAGCACAAAGATTCGCCATCATGGTCACTAATATCGTGAAAAACGTCATACCTTTATCAAAAATTGTTCGAATGATCTAATATTTGGTAGTAATCTCACATATTATGAGAGAAATTGCAAATAAAAAGTCATCTGCTGATACAAAGACATTTTAATCATCGGTCAAAAAATGTGCAGTTACATCATAATTGTATCAAAATTCATATGCAATTACAAATTCAGTCATATAGGTACATAGTTGGGCATGAATTCTAATTCCATGTACCTTAGTTTGTGAATTTGGTATTCCATTGTAAAGTGAGAGTTTTGTAAATTTACTATCTTTTTTTCCAAGAAAAATTGGTTACAGATAAATCATGATCACCGTTTTCACAAATATTTGCATAGAGTTGATCGCTCACAATTTTGACGCTTTATTGAAATAGTATATTGTGTGATAAGTGCGGAAAGAAGGCGATATCCGATGAGTGTGAAGTTTGCAACACGAGCGAAGGCGAGCAGCCAGCATTCATACGAGTCTAGTGTCGTTCACTCACGAGCCGCAGGCGAGTGCGGGATGACACGAGACGAGTGTGAATGCTGTGCGAGCCGAGCGAGTGATTCAAACTTCACACGAGGCAGATGTCGCCTATCCGCACTTATCGCACACCATATTTTTTATAACTCCTGCGGGAAAGCTTGATTTGAGATGCAGACGAATAATATCTGACAGCTGAGCAAATGGCCGACCATAACCAACCTGAAGTTAGGCGATAATCTAAGTTGACACATCACTGCCGCCTGGGGGCGCCACTTCGCGGACGCTTGGACGTCGCCACCGACCGATGGCGCTACTGAACGACTGACTTATTTCAAAGTGCGCGTGCGTGATAGTGAAGAAACGTAGATTGCTTGAAGTGCGCATGCCTGTTAGTGAAATATTGACGATAATGCACGATGTGCGCATGCCTGTTAGTGAAATAATGACGATAATGCACGATTGCGCCTGCGCGATAGTGAAGAAATATTACGTTTTTTCACTCATCTGAAAAGGGGCCCTTTCCAAACCAGACACAGGCATCGAAAATCAAGCTTTCCACGCAGGTGTTATAAAAATTCTTTTTTCGAAATAAAGTAAAGTCAAAATGCCTGGCATTATGGTGATAAAAAATCTGAGGAGAAATCTACCACTTTAATCAATATCAATCATTCTCGTCCCTTAGCTGTTTTCTAGAGCTCTGAGTATTGCAAACCTTGAAATTCTTCTTCACTAGATCAAAGTTCAAAGAAAAACAAATAAAAATAATCATTTTCAGTATGAGATGTCGTAGTTTTACCGTTCAATTCAATCTTTTTCTCTACGTACATTTTAATTCATGAAGTAGGCACGATGATTAAACTTCGCCGAGAATACGAGCCTTCTAATTATAAATTATATCAAGCACACGGTGTGATGCGTTACTGCTAATTTCTGTCAGTCTTAAGTTTCGTCGGTATGAGATTTAACTGCGAGTCTGTATTCGCAATTATCATTACACCGAGCTGGGCGATATCCGTCGAGAACAAGCAGAGCAGGGGGTGCGAGATGTCGAAAATTTCGCGAAGTCGAGTTCGGGTCGATGTTAATTCCCTGTGAAATTCGAGCCTCGGTATGAGCCTGGTGTCCCGTTCTCGTTTGTCAAAAGGGACATGCGAGCCTACACACCGGACATTGTCCAGAAAAACTACCGCCCTTCAAGGGGAAGCGAGACTCTCAGATAATGACAAGGGCGATAGCAGAGAGGAGGACAGAAAAGGAAACAGGGAAGTATTAAGTGGCGCGAAGAGCCGCTCTTCCACTTTTATATCCTATTAACTCCCTTTTCTCTTCGCCAGGGAGTTTATTGCTGATAATTTTCATCGACCCTCAGCTGATTTTAACACCATAAGTATCAGACTGACGTTGATTATGTATGATTAAAAAGGGAGCATAATTAGGCTAATTCATGTCACCGAGTGCCATTTTTTCTGACTGATCCCAAAGGAGAGGGGAGTGGATCAATTGATAATCAGAATTTAAAGAAGTGCCAAGAAATATTCGAGGGGCTGAAATTTTTGTCCACTCAGAACGATGGGGGAAAAGGTCATTTTCAAGAGGTGCACATCCATCCTTGACGTTAGCAAATGAGTCATACATATTTATTGCGATTTTCCCTTTGCGATTTATCGTTTTATTATCCGAAATATTTTCTTTCGTCGAAGAGAACGGACCGATCTGTGTATTTATTAGCGATATACGCAGACAGCGGTCTCCTTTCCGCCAGAGCCGGTCCCTCATTGGCGGTTTCGTCCAACGCAGTTTTCTCATTGGCCCAGGGGCCTGGCTCGTGGGGTCCATAATGTGTTTATGGGGCCGGAAGCCCCCCGGACTGCGCGGGAGGGTGCCGGATCTGAACGTAAAATGGGACCTTTGTCTGGCCCATTATGCTCCATAAGTAGCAACGTCGAGTTCTCGAGTCCCCGACTTTTTCAGCATCCAAGAGAAATGTTTTCGTTCAAAAGGACGGAGGGACGAGAACAAACGTTCTTGACAAATTTCCAGTCAAATCGTCCTCTCATGGTTCAAACTTATCGCACTTTTTCTATTTCACTACCCCAGTCCTCGAAAAAAAGACTAGAATCAGAGGAGAAAAAAAACCTGCATAGTTTCTACGAAGCGAACCGGTCTCAATGCCTCCGAAACGGCGGTGGGATTCGCGTTCGCAAAGCGACACGTATCCGCAAACACCCGCTTGGCAGGTATACCCACTCGATTCGGTTTCTGGGAAGCCGATATCTGGCCGCAGTGAGGCTTTGGGTGTGGCGGGTGGAGGATCGGGATGATACCGAGTATTGGCTCCTGGGTATAGAAGTGGCTATACCAAAAGCTCGAAAGCTCGGAAACTGGGATACCGAGATTTTGGTAGAACGAGTTGTATCCTTTCCGCCATAAGGGGCCCTCCTTCCACCACCTCAACCGTATTGTGTCCTCTCCACCCTCGCTGCTCCATATATTTAAAACAAATGCTATCTGATGCGGCAACGCTTTGTGGAAGCAAGATGAGACCAACCCTCCGCCATCACGGTGTCGCTGTAACAGGGGTTCTTCCCTCTCTTTCTCGATATCTCGAATCGATACAGAGAATAGAATCACATAACTTACTTCCGCTGATCCCAAAATTGATCAAAATTAATCACGATATGCGATGACGGCGGTCTCGGAGATTCTTCGATTGCCTAATTTTTTGATGTCATTAATTACAATGAAAAGTTTGCAGGCTGATCGATTACCGTTGGTGAATGATCGTTTGGTAAAGAATGTGTTAGAATTTGAGGACCGCTGGGACGCACATAGAGTCGTGAGGACTCGAAGAAGATCCTGGCGTCTGGGATGGTGGTTCTATCAGCCCGAAGTAGAAGTAAGTAAGGCAGGCGCGGGTGGCCGCCTATCTCGCGCAGTAAATCCGGTCGTAAGTTAAACTATTGGGGAATCGAGGCAGATCCAGTGCCGGCACCCTTCACGCGGTGGGAGTATAAGGTTTTCTCGCCGAGGCAGAATCAACTTTATGTATATCTCGTTGCCTATCATCTCCATCACCATAGATTGCCCATAAAGAACTCCGGCAATCCGTGGTTATACGCCATGGTCTCGACTCGCCCCCCGCTTTGGGACTCCGGAAATCTTATAGATCGGAAATAGGGAATTCAGAATTGCCTCTATTCAATCCCGAGTCCGCGTTCTCATTCGTGTCAGGGTTTATTTAATTTTTAATTAGCGATAATCTCGCGTCAGCTTTGCGACAAACCGTAAATTTCCCAGGGGATGCTACGACGCCGTGGCCTGCTGCTGGTTCGGCGGTGGCTGTGGCCACGTGTTCTCAAACAAAACCTGAGATCTTCGTCAACAAGTGACCTCATCTTTCGTAACAGGGTGTTTGGTCCGGGCCGATGCCCAGGTTAGAAAATTGAGGATAAGGTCCTGGGGGACAAAACAGAGTCTTTAGCTTCGCTTAGGATGAAAAGAGCGGGTGAATTTTCTAAAATGAAGCGTGTCCGAGGCTCCGGGGCCGACCGTCCGGTGATTCGGGGTGCGGAACGCGGCGGCTATAAACGCATTACTGCCGGAACGAATCGGCCTCTGAACGAAATAAGCGAAACTTGAACGGTCGCGCGCCCTGCATCCCTCCCAATACCCGAAACCCCTGGTACTACAATGAGGGAAAGACGGAGACAGATAAAGACCCGAAATACCGAGTACCAAGGAACAGAATTACGCGCAGATATATGGGGCCCAGGCTGCTCTCTACGCAGGGGGCTTTTTCTGACAGTCTCGATGCCCCTTATTACGGCCTTTTAGGCAGGTGGTTTCCACAGGGACGCAGCCACCCTTCGCAACAGGGAAGAGATCCAAAGTTTTACCCTTTTTAGCCCCGAACTCGATCGCCAAGTTCCTCGATTCGGTGTAAGAAGCGAATCATTTCCAGACCCGAAACGTTTCGATGCCTGGGAAAAATTAAAACACTCAGAGATACGATCTGCGAAACCGTCGATGAGATTTTAGTCAGGGTTTTTGGGGGTCCGGAGGACAGACGATGGGCGTACTGTTGGCTTCATAAACACCCGCAAAATGCAACCTCTACGGGCCACCTCCGAGAACCTGGTAGGAAACCTCTCGCGGATGGTGAAGGAGAACGGACTTTCGACCGGGATGAGCGATGGTCCAGACGTCTTCGGTGATCCTTTGGGTCATTCTGACCCTTCGGTTATATGTTAATCTTCTCGTCTTCCCGGCGCCGACAGAACCTACCCCGTCTCTAGATCGCCATCAGCGATTCGTGGTCGACGTTAGAATCTACAGAATTTTTCACAAACACAAAAATTGCGTCTTCATATAGCATTCTCACGACACAACAGGAAGCTGAGTTTTCCATCATCGACGCCGTAGTTTCTTCGAAATGATACGAAAGGTGATAAACTGCAAGCGCAGGACTTTTCAATATTAGCAACCGATGATCGACTGCTTCTGAAATTCCTTTTTTCAAACAAAGAAGGCCTCTGCTTTTTGAGTGTTTACCGGAACTGAACCAGCCTGGTCGCTCCTGCAGATTCCATCGGATGTTAACGGGCCCCCCGCGAGTCCGAGGCCGACCCGCGGGGGGTTGGCACCCATAATGAGCCAGCATTTGTCATCCCTGTCTCGAGGAAGAGGAATACTTCGGCTTCTTCTTTATTTTCTGGAGCCAGAAGCGTAAGACGGAGACAAAGGATGACTCCTGGGGAGGCTGGGACAGCTTCGAAGGACCACTGTGACCGCGTTGCGGAGTCGGCGTGTGGCTTGTGCCGGGCCACAACTCCACGAGGGTAACCCAAGAGTCGAGTTTCCAGACCGCTAATTGTGAGAAGCAAATTAGAGCGGAAGTTATCATGTGGATATTCTTCCAATTGGTCACCTTTTTATCCCGGATTTGTACTCGCCACTTGTTTTGGGGTTTTAAAAAGCGAGTGGATACAACGTCGAGCCCGTAATTATCGCATTGAAAAAAAAGTCTCCCCCTCTCGTATTCGTTGATGCATTACGTGACGATTGTCGCTAATGCGGTTGTCGCTTCGTTACTGTACCGTTGCACGTCGCACCCTCCTAAAAATACTAAAAACTAAAATAGCCGGGATTGTGGCCCGGGTGTGGCATTCTGGTGGGCAAAGTTAAAAACTAAAATAACCGTGAAGACGAAATTAAAATAAATGATAATGCCGCCAAGAAAGGGCGGCTATTGCACCCACGCAGACGGCATTCTCTTTCCTTCCGTGAAAACTGAAGGATCTGTGCACGTTTCGCACAGCCTGATCTGCGGAAAAGGGGAATTTTGCAAAAGGTGCGAGGATCGAGAGACACCACGGGAAAAGTGAAATTGCTCATTTTCCACCCAACCCTGGACCTCATATTTACGTATTTACAAATTAAGACACGAACTTAGGATTGGTTTGGGCATGGGTGGACGGTTCGAGTATTTCGTGTTGCATTCATAGTTGGTAATAATTTATCTCACAATGGACAGTAGCCAGCCTCCGTAGTCAGAGACCATTGAATAAAATCTCGGAGTAATTTGTTCAGGATTTTCTAAACTCATAGAAAGTCTTCTTCAGAGGCGGCCGACTCCGCCCCGCGCCTTACAATATTTTGGAACTTGGTGGCAGTATACGAAAATAGATTTTGGTACTCAATACCCTCGCTGGATGAAGAAACTTCTCTACCTTCTTTCATGGGATTTCCTTTCCCATGACAGAGTTTTCTGAATACACTATATCGTCGTTGATTCAACATTTTTTCAAATCAAAAGCCGGGAGTACGTCTCACTCACGATACAGTGGTCATCTCTGGTCAGGATTCCAAATTTTACGATCCTCCCTACATTGACCGAAACACAGATATCCGTGGGCACACGGGGTTCCCGGAAAGTCCATAAAATCATTCGTCTGAATTAAGACCGATTCAACGATTATTCGTCTGCTTATAATTCCACACACTTCATTGAACCACAATCCACATAATATTTTACCTCGAGTATTTAAGCCTCTGCGTAAAAAACGTAAATTCGACATGCCACGGATAGATTATAGCATAATTAACCTCGATCCTGAATTTTTCATTTTTTCAATCTTATTCATAAGTGCATCTGTCGGATATTGCAAAATTCTAGTGTAAAAAGTGACATTTTTGAAAATAATTACTTTACAGTATTTTCGTGGTGTTAAAAATCCATAGAAAAAAAAAATTGAAAAAATAGTTTGGTTGTACAGGTTGACATAGCCCGAAGGCGTTCTATAGATTGTGCAAACAGTCATCGGGGTTCGTCCGAATTTCTCCATTGTCGAAAATCAATTTATTTCTCGTTCGTTAATGTCCACGTGTATCCCGGGTATTTTTTTTTCCCCCGGTTCATTCTATTTTATTTGTTTAGTTTCCTATTTACAGACGACGTTTTTTCTCGTCATTGTGCACGAGCGAGAACAAGCGGACCCAAATCCGAGTCGAAATGTATTTCGTATTTATCTGTTTGTCCAATATTACACATATTTCTTCCCCCTCCTCGCACTTGGCACAATATTTCCCTATGACTCGGGTGTGTGGCGTGGCAGTTTACATTGTAGTTTTCTCGGGATGCTGCATAGGTCCAGCGAGGGCGGACGGCGAGAAGGCGGGTCAGCCACTGTTTGCCGTCTGTATACGCTACTGCTTTCCAAGTGATTTATGTCAAGTCACCAAATACTACTGCTATGCGACCGAGATGCCTTTGGCCAGAATCCATTCACAAACGCGGTTTGTAGGCCCCCTCGGTTCATTCATAGCTGAGGCTGGGAAAATCTGAGGTTAAAAAAAAACTCTCAGTGTATATACAACGTATACATACGCGTTTTTATAACTGATTCGGGGCTTATCCCACTCATTACACTCTCCCTCCGTCCCTCGCATCTATCCGCTAAAAAGGAAACGGAAATTGAATCCATGCGACGGATTAGCCTTCGAGAATACGGCGTATCTAGTTTTTTTAGATAATCGCCGCAAGGTTCCATTCAGAGGTTAGCTGAGTCTGGATATCGTCACAGGTGAATGAACGCATGAAGCGCTCGCGCCCCGCTGTGTCTTTTCAGATACGGAAGCCGCGGGCTCCATCCCCATCTCTGCAGGTTACACCTCCCGTGGGATTCGGCAGTTCACACTTGCCCGCGATGAAAGACGTCCCAGAGGAGGCAGTGAGGACCTGCCGCTGTTGCTCTCCGGGTACCCGGGAGGAGCAGAGGTTTGACCCCTGTAAAGGATATTCAAGACGTTCGGAGATTTTGCTTTAAAGACGACATTGTCAGATTCCTTGCCCCCGTTCGCGATTGTGTAATAGAGTAATGGGGACGATCGCTTCACAGTGGACGACGCTGACTGCTAAAATGTCTCAATTACACGGCGGAAGCCTGGGAAAAAGTGGACGATCTGACTTTTTTCCCATCCAGGTTGCGTCTGCAAGATCGTATTCAAGATCGGTTTAGAAAGCTTGAAGCGGAATTAGAGAATATCGAGGTGAGGGAAGCGATTTGAGGAAATGTCCGGCACGCTTGGGCGTGCTGCCAAACACCATAACTCCGCAATGTCGTAAAGTTATACCATAGAAAGGCTGGGACACTGTAGTATGACGCCAGAAGTGAACTTGGTGCAGTTCTCTTCTTCTTCTCGTCATAAATGTTCCCGCTTTCCCTTTTATGACCTTTTAAAATTGTTGACAAAATTTGCAACACACACCTACCACCCCACATTCGCAACGCTTCATGGTCCACTTTGGCTTGTTTGACAACGTCTCGACTCGTCCGAACAGATATCAATTCATTCTCGAAGAGTCGACCTCCGGATTATCGTATATTGGGAGACTATGCGACAGATCCAGAAGATTCAACACATTTTTTCATTTCTAGCTACTGATTTAGAGCCCGAATTTCATCGTCTTGCGAATATTGTTTAAGGTAGTAGGTAGTCGTAACCGAAATTTATGCATTCTGGGTTTTGGGCGAGATCCCTTCCACAAATCCGTCGTCCGTCAGCACGCGTATAGCTTGAGACTCGGTTACGATATTTTCGTGTACATAATTGAGAGGGTTTGAAGAGTTTGGACCCAACCCCCACCTCAGTCCAGGAGCACGGAGCCACGCGCCATAGAATTTAGTGAAAACGAAAATAAAGCCAGTTATAGAGGCAGTCAAGCCAATAAAGTTTACAAGAGACCTACTGCCCGGCTTTCGTTGGGTGCAACTGCATCGCCGGCGTACGACTGGCCCATAAATTTCTCCTTAGGTTCCATAGTCGTAAAGTTTTGGAAAAATTTTCTTCTTGAATTTCTACTAGTTTCTCCTTTATGGACGGGAAAGCGGTGGCTCGGTATAACCGAGTTTTATAAGGCCTGATATAAAATCGTAAAATTACCTCGTCGAATAATAGATACTCGGGCATAAATTTTCAACTTTCCTTTACCATGCGTACCTACACCTTCCAGATAAGGGTAGTAGACCCACTGACCTAAAACCCGAAAACCCCACTTTGGAAGAAAATTTGGCCACTGCGTCGTAAAATGTGTGAAAAACGCCACTGGATTTAAATCCTCCAAACACCGAATTGCAACCGGGCTATATTTCGGGCACTCAAACAGTCACATATTTATGTTCCTCTATCCTATCCACTCTAGAAATACTTCAAGTAACTTGATCAATCTGATTTATTCCCCTTAAAGAAATGTAAAAACTGCGAAAAGTCATTTTTCAGACTTTCGGATAGTTTTCACAAGATTTCAGAAAAAAATCTGTGTAGATTTTCTGGTCTCAAACTGATCAGTGAAGAGGTCTTTCCAAGATGAACGCATAGCTTTTCGAAAGAATCATTTTTACTCGAGTTTTAAGTAACTTATGAAAACAGATAAACGGTTACTTTTTTCAAAGAAAATGGTGAATATCTAGTGAAATTTCGATCGGATCAAAAAGTACTTTGTTAATCCTGAAAAAGCCTCTTTACTGAACACTTTGAGACCAGAGAAACTGGGATTGGTTAACCTTTAGATTTTACTTCGTGTGTCATAGACAACAAAAAATTTGTTCCTAAAATATAGTGAAAACCATTCTAAACTATGAAGGATGACTTATGGCAGTTTTTACTTTTTTTTCTACATTCTAAGGTCTCTTGAAAGGAATCAAAGATCACAGAGAATAGTTTGATGATATAATCGGTGTCGAATTTTCCTTGGTAGTGTCTGAGTGAGGAAAAGACGCAGTTTCACTACTGTTGCAACTGCTCCAAGGTCAACCCTTTGACGATAATGAATGCAGAACGTTGTGTCCCATCGTTGAATGGCTGGAGCCCCTTTCCCCCTATAACTTTCGAATTTCTAATCCCCAGTTTTTCACCCCAAAGAAACCGATTCGAGCCTCTGTCGTCCCTGAGGGAATGAAGACATCTTGTTTCTCCGGCACTTAGCAGCGTCCCAGTCGTTGACAGGCGGATCGTAGTTCTGCACCCTCTTCGATTCTATGGGTGCCAAACGTATAGCATAACACATAGAGAGATATAATACAGGGAATATATCCGTGTGTAAGGTCTCGCAGGTCAGGTTGGACCGCCAACAAAAGTAACGATTCAATTGGACCAGGTAAGGCATTCGCCACACGCGGAAAATATTTCACCCCAATTCGACCCGGTCTTTGACCACCTTTCGAACCTCTTATTTATACGTCTGAAAACTCCGCAAACTCGGCTGGTGCAAGAGTAAAATTTAGGTCAACGAAACGTGTCACGGGGTCCAGCCGCGATTGGTTACGGGCCTTATTTTTGGCCCATTCAAGTTCGGCTACCGCGTATTTTGGTACATTTACGAGAAAATAATACAGCAAAGTCTGATCCAAATTTTCAAACTTTTTGAATGCGATGAATGTACCAAATGTTTTCGACCGACAAAATTACAGGATCGTCATCAATCCTTTTTTGTACATCTCGCCGAGTTCTTCGACCCAGAGAGACGGTGAAAAAGTTTGAAGCAGAGTAAATTAATTAGCGTGAAGTTGCGTCGGACCGGGAGGGACACAAGTTCGGCTACGTTTGTCCCCCAATCGGATTACAAAACGAACCCTTTTCATTTGTCTAAATATTCATAACTACGGTTCCAGTTTTTCTCTCAATTTTGTGCAATAAATGACGATAAAAACTCGTTAACTTTTTCCCTCAATCGGGATCGACTCGACTGAGCGAAAACCTGAGCCGAATATCACCGGGGGGTCAAAAAGGGGCCGAGGATATCCGCCTGTCTAAATGTTTGGACACTCAACCGGATTAATTTTGCGGTATATCGATACCCAGGCAGGACAATCACCGGGTCTCGCCGACATTCACCTGTGGCCGAGCCTTTGTTCTTAGTTGAAAACGGGAAGGGTGCATTCGCAGAATTTAGCGGCCATTTCCGTGCCTCCATTTTCAATGCCAAAACCATAAAGGAAGGATTAATTTCCCCTTAATTGCTTTACAACGACTGTAATAATTTCCACACTAATTTCCCGAAACTGCGTCGAAATGGGACCTCTTTCCCCTTTTCTTCCTCCCGAACCCTGACCTGTAGACACGAGTCTGAGAGTCAAGATTTCACTTGACACGGAGGCATTAATTCTTTCGACTCGAATCCGCACGGTAGTCGAAAGCAGACTCTGGACTGAGAAATGGGGACAATAGTTGTTCGCCCTCCCACTGCATCGGCGAGGGCCCCCTCGGTGGGCTATAGCTGGGGCACCGCATATGGAGACCGTAGAGTATTAGATAATGGTGTTAGCCCGCCCCCCAGACAAAGAACCCCATGTCGCACACATGCGTGCCGCATACATTATATTACAGTCCCCGCGCGTACAGAAGCGGCCTTATATACGGTCTGGTATGGACATGATTGTGTTTCAAACTTTGGTAGGCACAGGCTAAAGCAAAGGGTGGGCTTCAACCTTTTGATACGTTTGCTCCTGTTAAATGCTTAGCCCCCATTCTGCACCCCATGCCCCATTTTCGTTTTGTGTCACGAGGTGAAGAAGGACGTCACGTCAGGATTGTTAGGTCAATATTTGGCTTGTTGTAAAGGCGGCGAGAACCAAACAAACTTTTAAACTCTTCCACTTTTTCGTTATCATTTTTCGAAGTAGCTGACAATTTTTGGAAAAAAACCTCACCCCGACGGTCGGGGATAAATTTCCCGAGGCGTCGACAGGGAAACGAGATCCAGCTGCAGGCAGAGCCGAGATTGGACAATATTTGTGCATGGTTCGTGACTCAGAGTACAAAACTCTTTGGGCCGAGGCACCCCATGCTAATACCACATACAGAATAGCATAAGGGAAGGGGCGGTTGATTTTGAGGGGTTGGTTGGGGGTTAGCCAGGGGGTTGTCGCGGCGTACCCCTTGCGGGACGAGAGAATCTGGAGGATGTGGAGGTCGGGGTGGTTACCCCCAAACCTAGAACCGGGGAGCAGTAACACACGCTTATATGTGTCTGCGTAAAACAGAGTAAGGGTGCACCCCGTAGTTTCGTCAAAGGGGGACTATGGACCGCTGGATTCAACCCCCCCAGCTCCCCATCCCCATCCCCATCCCCATCCCACTGCCACTGCACTCACTGCCATACTACGTGCGAATAATCGATAATACGATGAGAACTGTATCACATTTCGTTTATTGGGCCAATAGGCCGTGACTTCTGTACATCGGAAAGTGAATAAATAAATAAATAAATAAAACAACAATCTGCACCCTTAACTTATTCTTCCTCTCCTTGGGGGTATTTCGGCTCCACTCAAAAATCTCAAGATTTCCAATCTTCACTACTTACTTTTCTAATATATTTATCCAATACCTGAATCCATCCCTTGAAACAATTCCAACCTCGTTTTCAGAGCTTTCGCGATAATTTGATAAACTATTCTGTGAAATTGTTATTGGCTGTAGATAAAATCTGTCTGTTTGTGATGTTGTCGTTTTTGGAAGGAGCGAGTGACGGACGGGGTTGGTTGATTGTGCCTGAGTATTTACGTAACGAAGGGTGCCGCGTTGGATGGGGGGGGTAGGCAATCGGCAATCTTCCGGGGTATCTACATGAGAACCTCTGTTCACGTACACAGAGACTTTAGATCAGACTCACCCCACCCAGTCACGTGTGACGGACCTAAATGGATGAGACATTCTCCCAGAGTGCCAGACCTATCGGTTAGCTATCCATAATTTTTCGCAGCATCTATTGTGCGAGGTATTTTCGATCGATTTTTTTTTCATCCCTTTGCTAGTAGGTAAAATATACGATGAAAGATATTTTCTGAAAAAAAAATCAAAGGGGAACAAAGCTAAGTAGTAGCTACTCGGAAAATTGGGGGATAAAGCGAGTTTTCTCGTTCGAGTAGGTGAGGCTGTTTGGGTTTCTAATGTCACGATTTCGTGATTGTATTATGTGGGCGAAGCGTTATTTGATCGTTCGAGTTTTACGGTATGCGTGCCCTAAAGTCCCCGATATCCCGAATCTGTTGGAACCGCGTGAAAGTCCGAAATTGGAAGGAGAGAGAAAAAGTCTTCCGGGAAAAGTGAGGCTAGCTTGGCGAGGTTTCAATGCGGACTAAAGTTGGGTTTATAGGTTTTATAACAACCGCAGGCTTCACAGGTTTCTCGGAAAATGTTTTACTATTCGCCAATTAAGTTTCGACTGTTTGTCCGGTTAATTTCGTACCTACGAACCTCGGTCGACCAGCCGAGGACCGAAAAACAACTTCCCTTTGCCTTTACGACCTGCCCTAAACTCCTTGATTTTGGTTTTGAATATTCATCCCTCGCCCCTCAACGGTACGATCTTCACGTAAATCTGTGGTTTTTGCGACCGCTGCGTTTTTCATTCGGTCAAAAAACGGTACGATTTTTTGCACCCCTTGTTTTTTCTTCATTCGGAAAACAGTTAAAACGGTTCCATTTTTTTTCAAACTCCGACCCGTAACCCAAGTTTTGAAAAGTCCCAGATAATTTGCTGAATAACTGCGTCGGAGCAATCAACGGTAGGAACACGGTAAATAAAATGGAAATGTTGAAAAAAAAGGAGAGAAGAAGATGAAAAATGGAGGTACGTCGGCCAATCAAGAACCGTAGTTTACAATTCCTCGTTTCCATTTTCCCTGCACAGCCCGCGAAATCACATCTTCGTTTCAAAGCCGATCGATCGATTGGATAAATTGGTCAATCGCTGAGGGGGGAATTCCGATAGTTCAACGTTGGACGTTGAGCGTTGCCCACCCCGTGAACCGGGACAGACGATGATGGTGTAAGGAAATTATTCCGACTTGTCCACTTCCTCTTGGGTGATGAGTTCTCCTCCTGCCCTCGGTCAGATCGCTCGGCCGCTATTAGCCAATCGAACCGAATAGAAAGAGAAATGGTCACTCCGAAAACAAATTATTATCCATTCCGATTTCTGATTCGACTACGTTTCGAAGCGACATCTTCTAATCATTTCCGAAGATATAAACCCAAGATGGGGGTCTGCGGGGTGTGGATTAATTCGAGGGTCCCGGGGTGACGGGTTCTTGGTAGCAGGAAGGCTTCTCGGTGGTAAACTGGACCGGTCAAGTTGGTCGACCGCTAAGAGCCCGCAGATCGGAACCACGACGCCGCATAATCAAAACTGGTCATGGCATCGTGTTCCTGGTTCGGACGATCCGGTTTTGCGTGGTTGTAATCCCAGGGAAAACTTTAGAAACAGTCCTTTACCTGACCGTGGGTCTAAAACAGTCGGTCCCCGTTCGGGGTTAGTAAATGATAAAATTTTATTTCACTTTCCATGCAACGACCGCAACTTTTACCTCAAATAAAACCGTCGAAGAATGGCAAGAGTGGCTTTCGGGTATGCAAAACCCTATCGTAAAATCAATGCCTAAAATCAAATTGTCCTCGTAAACCGGGGGGGTATGGGGGAGGGTCGGGGAACCGCGTCGCACCATAACCATATCTGCTTACTGCAAAGCGTTCCTCTTCGACCTATACCTGCGTATACTGCACAGGACCTACAGCTGTGTGGTTTTATAAACGTGGAACAGGATTTTTGCGGTTTATTAGCTTTTACGGCATTGCACAGGATAAAATTGGGGCTTACGGTGAATTTCCTAGAGTTGAAAAACTCCCCCCGCCCCCTGCGATCCATACATTTTTATTACACCTATATTCCGTCCAGAATTTGCTTATACACTCCAATAAAGTTCACCTTCAAGTGTCTCTAGTTCGAGTAACGAGATAAGAACGCAAGCATGGCTAAATTATTCGTGGGCTACTTTGAAGAACGAGATGAATAATAATTTGTAATACAAAAAACGTTTCATAGAAATTCCTGGGGAACCTCAACCGTAATAACAAGCCAGTAGCGAAATTCTTCAGGTTGTATGTGAGAGAGAGAGAGGGGCGGAACGTAACGTAATAACAGTTGGTCCTGGTCTCTGGAAGCCGGTCCTTAAGATTCGCGAGGTAGCATCGCGTAGCAGCTAACCAACCAGTCCGCCAGCCAACCGAACAGACTTAACGAGCATCTTTGCATCCCAATGCGACGCATTCAGCCTCGTTACCATTCATCGATTCGTCGCGTATATTTATTTAAATATATTTCGTCTTTGCTACAGTCGACGAAGACGACGACAAGCGATTACCGTCCCGGGTAAGAGGCCGAAGGTTGAAGAGCCCGAAGAACGAACCGAGTAGGCTCTCTATGAGGAGACTGACGAAAAGGAGACGGGACGCCTTCTTCGTCTGACTCAATCAAAAGTTCGGCCGACTCGGGGACCGAGGACACTTTCAACGAAATGCCTCTATAATGTTTGTAATCCGGACACACAAATGTATGGGTCGAAGGGCCGCGGCTTCCTCCCGCTGCCCTCATCCTCCGCCGCGCCGCTGCCTCTCCACCTCCACATCCACATCTACCTCCACCTCCACCTCTCAGTTGGTTCAGAGCCGCTTACTAATTGTCCGAGCACCAGTCCCACCCCGTTCACCCCTCATCAACGCTGATTGCCTAACTCTAGGACCCTCCAGCTACCACTGTACGCCTACGTATACTCGTCCACGTGCTGTAGAATTGTTCAAATCCTCAGATTTAACCCCTCGAATATCTATATCGTACGAATTACCGAAGGGCACAGGTGCATCCTTTGGTAGAGATGATTTTTTTTCTTCACATATCCACTGACTGCAACCGAAATCATTCGATTGTTTGAAATACTACGCGACACAGTCTGGGGTAGGTAACTGTAACAAAGTTATGGGCTGATTTTTTGAGCAAACATTAGTTAGCTGGGTTGTTCACAGTCGAACGGACCCCTCCACCGAGTCTATAGTACGAACGTACACGGACTAGTGCTTTCCAGATTTTCCCTTTTCGATTCCTCTACACACTCGTGATTCTAGTTTCCACGAATCATCTATTATTTTCGTTGTCTGTTGAGAGGAAAGCAGCTGATTTCTGATCAATATGATAATTTTTTAGTCTCTTGTTTCCGGTTGAAATACTGAAAGTAATTATAATGCGAAGTGCGGAACAGCAATGCTCAATTACCAATAACCGTTGTTAGAGTAATACGAAGTTTTAATTAACGAGCGAGCGATGGATTGCCCTTTGATTAAAATGACAAAATTGGCTGGTCAAGTTGGCCAGCGTTGATGGACAAACGTGTAGCAGGTATCATGACATAGGCAAGCTACCGTAGGCTACACGCACCGACACCTATTACTCAAAGCTTTGTGCAATTAACACCGGATAAACTGAAGAATTAATTCGATTGAAATTCCCTGCAATTCGCAGCTATCAAAGCGCACGAGAACTCGGCGTTGTTATGGCCGAATATTTGCACCCGAAAGTGACTACGATCACTCCAAATATCAAATCGGAATGAAAAATTTCCTCAAGCCTCCGCGATACTCTGATAACAAAAAGCATTTTCATAATTTGAGTGGTCCTCGATCCGAGGTCCCGAATTTTTCGTCGAGAAACTTTTGTTCCTCCATCGAGAATCTGATCCTGCGATAATACAACGAGACGATGAGATGATCAAATATTGTAATTGAGAACCTGAGGTCGTTTGTTTTGTTCTCGAAAGCGATAACTCGCCGTTTGTGTGCGACATGTGTGGCCGTGAGAGTTTCAGTATGTAATAAAAAATGTCTCAAGTTGAGTTACAGTCGGTCCACATATAACGTCGTTTAAAAGTTTGTTTAAGTTCGCACGCCCACGAGGCTCCGGTACGAAGCCGAGTTTGAATTAAAACAGTATACGTATATAGGTGGTACACGGGGGCCACGAATGTAGGCTTTGGCAGTAAAACACCATTTCACATTTGAGAACCCTCGCCATAGTCAGTCCCATACTAATATAGATCTCACGGAACCCCCCTAGCGTACGAGCCTGATCCCTTCGTCTATGGGAAACCCATACGAACCCAGCCTCAAACGGACCATGCCGAACCATTCAGATTTAAATCACAACAACAAAAAAATTTTATATATATAAATCCCCCCGTGCCTCGGTGTAGCCCACAGCCCGTCGTATGACGAATGGTGAGCGCAGCCCTCCGATGCGAAAACCCGTTGGTGATATTTTTTCGAATCGTTCAGGAAATTTTGGGAGTTTTTTTTTTTTAGAGGTTTTTGAGTGAAGTAGAATTTCATGAATTTGTTTTATATTTTAATTTAAACTTTTTATCTCTCCTCCTTCATTTTCTTCGTCTATATTATAATTACTATTTACATTAAATATCTGTTTTTGTTTTTCTTATAAATAGTTATTCTCTTTCTCTTTTTTTCTATTACGTTATTGTCCAATTTTATACAGTTTTTATATATGTACAGATGATATAATATAAGATGGTTTAGGTATTATCGTGGGATTTCGACTACACGCGTCTACGCGTTGATCGATATACCATTTAACTATCTCGCGTTATTCGATATCTTTGCACACTGCCTTTTCGGGATTATTATTTACAGTAATTGAGGGTAGGGTTCAGGTAGGTACAAATTAATATACAACGACGATAGGCGAGGCAATAACTGGGGTGGTGGATTCCGGAATTATCATCACACCGTTAATCCCAACAATTTTCGAACAAGTCGTCTCGACCGCCCCCTGCAGACCTCGGCCCTTCTTCACATAGTTTGAAGAATTTTTTACGACGGTATTACTCTCGGCGATATTTTAAAACCCTACATTTTCAATATCGTGATAGAATCACACCGCAGGGTTTCCTCGATCCCGCCGATTCCCGTCGGGTCAAATCTAATCTTCGACACTTGAAGTTCATCTTCTGATATTCGATAAATTATCTCAACGAAAAATAATCATCCCCCATTAATAAGGCCTCCACACCGGTTTCGTCGGCGCCGGGGAAGAGATCTTGGTCGGCGATGGGCTCTTCGTCGACCTCTGCGATATCAGCGTCTTCGGCGCCTTCAGTTCGTTCCTCACTCCCTCCGTGGGCTTCTTCGGCACGACCGGAACCGACGCGGGAACGACCGGCGGTTGGTTGAGGGTGTTGAGTCGGATCGGCACGAAGGCACTTCGGACCTCTTCAGACTCGCTTCCGCTGTCGCTGGGGCTCCTCGGAGGCGTCGACGGCGCGTTCGTCTTCGGAAGCAGAGTGTACTCCGGGTACTTTATCGGCTCCGGGAAGGGATACCCCGAGGGCATCATGCTGGGCGGGAAGGCCGGTGGGAACATGTCCGGCGTTGGCATAGGTAGAGATCCTGAAAAACATCGAGAAGAGGGAAAAAATTAGTTTCCGGTTATCATTTTTTAGAAATTAATTGGGGGATGAGACGATTCTCTTCTGGCGAAGGGGTCGTTTCATTCCGAACGTTGACAGCCATGGGCACAAAGACGAGCGTTTCGGGGTCCAAGTTGCATTATTATTCCGTCGGCTAGGGGGTGGGAACCAGAGGGTTGCAGGCTCTCCCTAGCTCTGTACCACGGAATGAATCATCCCCTGACGTCACAGATCGATATATCGAAACAATGCGAAGGCGGACGCGGGGCTGAAGCCCGAAGGCTGAAGGCTTCGTCGAGTTTGGGTTTTTTTTTTTTTTCAATTTCTCGAATGCATGTATTGATACCCACCTTTGACGAGAGCAGGATGAGGAAGGTGCCAAGCGTGACCCAGGTAAGCGGCGTCGAGCCACGGATTGAGGAGTCCGAGTCCAGGAAATCCAGGTCCGTACTGATAATCTGTAAATAGATTAAAAATAGTTTTGGTTGAGTAAATTGGCAGGGGAGATCTTTGTCTGGTTGTTTCAAACGTCGGGCATTTGGTGAGTTGAAAATTTATCGAGTGTTTACATTGAGCGTATTTTATCGGTTATAGGGTTTTAAATCTATTTGTATCCCGAATGTGACGCCGAGGATCTCGGATCTTCAAAGTGATACGGTTTTTTCTCCACAAGTTCATCTTCTTTTACATCGTACGAAAGCAAACCTGAGGCCGAAATGAGAAGCGCGATAAACGACGGTAAAATAATGAGCCTCGGGGATCGGTTTTCGGGATCGGATTTATAGAGGCGCGGTGTTTACACCTCGAACCTAGTGCGAGCATGTGCGTCGGCATATGCCGCGGGGATAAACCATATGCAGCCGAATAAACAAACAACTCGTCGTCTTAAACGCGACGCGAACCGTGTCGGCTCCTTTGACGGCGGGGGTCTAGCTCTTTTACTCACCAGAAGCCCCGGACCCGGGAACATCCGACCAATAAACACGCGGGATTAGTGGTTCTCGACCAATCGAGGAACGATCCTTACGAAAACAACCGCGGCTACGGACAAGACGTTCGAAACTCGCGACCGAAGTTGAAACCGTGCCAAACACCGCGGTGACCACCGCCGCAACCACCGCGCGGTTTTCAACCCGCCGCGATTCTACCGGCTTATTAAATCATGCGATTCTCACAGTCGGATACTCACTCGACTTCGACCTCGGCTCTCTGGGTCCGTCGACGGTCACTTTTATCGCTTTCGTGTACGTCGCTACTTGGAACGGGACGGTACTGATTTGTATCGTGAGGGAGAATGACTTTCCTGAAATCATAAATAAACGATTTTCGATTAGCAAAATTTCGCTGGCTACCCCTGCGGTAAAAAAAAACACAAAAAAAAAAACTGTCCGCCAAGTACGATAATCGTGGTTGGCGAGTACGTACCTCTTCCACTGCGACCGACGAATCTGAGGTCGTTGAACTTCGCCACTTGGTTCTTCATGACTGCGGTGCAATTTCTAAGCTCTCCGCAACAGTTTTCGTCGTTTCCTGCCCTGATGGTCACCAGGGTGCCGTCGTTCACGTCGTCCAACGCCACGACCTTGAAAGCTACCGGCAGAGATTTGTTCGATCTCCAATGAGTCGGCAGCGCGCTGCAGAGGATCGCTGGACTTCCGGTCTGCACAAGGTCGCCGTGGCAAGCCCTCAACGTGTCGTGAATCGCGCCGAAGCTTTCCATGCCCAAGGGTCCATCCGGCAAATGCATTTTGGCGAATCGAAGATTATTCCTTTCGAGGGTAGTGTGTTTTTTTTTATATACTCCAATTTGCGCACTTCACTGTCACTTGCGTGTGTGTCTTTCACTCTGTGTCAAATATCGTCACCGAAGTGTGGGAAAATAAACTAAACTGTGTATTTTTTTAATGAAATGAGAAAAAATAAAGTAAAATTTTGAACACTGATTCTTGGCGAAGACTTATCAGACGTCTCCGACGCGTTCTCGATGCCGGTTCAGCAGATTCTAGTTTTTCGCGGCTTGGCGTCAGCTATTTAGAGGGGATTTTTCTCCCCTCCAATTTTTCCAGAGCCCCTCCCAGACGCGCGCGTCGACCAATGAGGACGGCGGTCGTGTTGTGGCCTCCGCGGCTCGCCGCCTTCGCCCCTAACCAAGCTTAGGGGTTGCTTGCCTCTCTGCCGTCTGCCTGCTCCTCGCCTCCGAGGGGCGACGTCGACACGATACGAACGACGCGGCCGCGGGTGCTCCTTACACCCGAGCCTACCTTACTCCGAAACCCTCGACACCCGCGCACCAACACCGAACCGCGACACCCACACGGAAACCACCGCCAACGAGATACCCACCCGATGCACGTGTTGTGCTCTGCTATGCCTTCACACGTTCACGTCTGTGTGATACGCCAGGCGAATGCGAGGATGTATACATCGTTTATACGTGTGTCTTTACACCTTTTCACTACGCGATACTCGTGTTATGGGTATACGAGCTCATCCGGTACCCAGGTGCATAAATATCTGATGTGCTTATACCGAAGCACGCATGGAGCCGTGACTACGTCTCTCTACATTTCTTCGAGTAGAATTTATACTGCGCGTAAAACTGTTCGCATTACACGTAAAAGTCTCGATCTTGCGGATCAAAGTTTCAGATGAATTTCAGATTTCACAAAATCTTGTGCCGATAGTTGACGGGTCCGTTTTTTTTCTGTAAAATGTGCAGAAATTTTTGTAAGATTTTTAAGAAACTTAGGATCGAGCAAACTTTTCAATCATTTGCCAAAGATTTGACGTTATATAGTGTCTCCAAATCTTGTGATACAAGCATTGTATTTTTTTTCTAAACTTTTTTTTTGTGTATTGCCAGGATTTTGGTGTGAGATTCTGAGTAGCTTTCCAAGATTTTTGCTTTTATCTACTCGTTGAGGTTGTCTCAGGACCTTCTGCGAGCTTTTACAGTAAAAATGTTGTGTTCCAGAAAATTCATTCAAGCATTTCTTTTACTACTTGAATGACAATTAAATTATGATTTATTGAACAGAAGCAGTAGTGTATTTTATCGAATAGAAGACAAAATTTTAGTCAAATTTACTGAAACACAGAATTTGCTATTACATGACGTCTCGCTGTATCGGATAAAAAAAAAGTGTTAAAAAAGAGCTGATATAAGAATTATAGTCGACAGATTCAAGATAGAGGAGTAGAATGAATTTTTTTTCCCTCCACTTTGACGGTTGATCATTTGCACCGACTTTTTTCAATTGCACTCGACACGCCACGGAGGGTATTTCAGATTTGTTCTCTATATGCGTTGTATTTTCCTCCCGTCACAACTCTTTCGCCAGTACGTATAGGGGAAGTACAGAGATTCAATCCAGTGATCCCAGAAGCTGAGTGGGTGCGGTGAATGCACGTGCTTTTTTCGCATTTTTATTCGCAGATTACGTCGTATGTATAGTTATATGTTGATAGATTCTTGGTGTATACAGAATAAAGGTTTACCCTTGAGTATCACGCGTGGGTGTCGTGTGTGGAGTTTTACTACCGTGAAAACAGCTGCGTTTTGTATACCGTCAAATGCAATTCGAAATCTCGATCGGTTACCAGCTATTTTCGGATATCGAATATCAAATCTTTTCGATCTTATGTCTCTCTCTTTCTTCCTCGCCACGGGAATGATAATCCGATATTTAGACGATTATAATTAATCCGAGTTGGCAAAATATTTGGACAGCTAGTCGGATCGACTGCAGAGCTGGATCGTTGTCTCGGGGACAACTTGGTAGCGTTAACCGGTGTCGGTGATTTATTGCGCCTCGAATGCCAGTGGTCTGGTTTCGCCAATGCCGATTTCGGCGTAGAAGAATCGTTCGGCAATTCGCTATAATTCAACCCTTTGGCGCTCCAATTGCAAAGGGAGTACAGAGTCCTGCCCGACGCGGAGGCCCCGACCCCCAAGTCGATATTGTATGTGGGCACAGGACAGTCAATAAATTTAAATCGATATTGCGATCTGGTAGCAGCCGACCGACCGCCCAACCGCTTTCCAGTCTGTCCGTCTCCCAACCCTTTATAGGTCAGCGTGTCGCGTTCATATAGTCAATAGAATTTATGGTCAAATTCCAAAAACCGGCTGCAGCTTATCCTCACATTTTTTTATCCTCCACTTTCGTTTCGTTGTTCGAGGCAAAAAGCTTTGTTAATTTTTGTATCGCGTGATCGTCAGATTCGTCTGATTCGCCTGACGGTAGCGTCGTTGGTTTTCGGTAGCAGTAATTGAGTCAGATATATTCTAGGAAGTGAAAAATGTAGGCCAGAAAATAGTCCTGCGAATATCCGTTCGGGTTCACCTTTCGTTTTGTAACTGTGTTAGGGGCTCCGGGTCTTCCTAGAAAGTTCTCAATTGTCTAGAGGCGTAGGTATAGCCGGGGGGATGGTCGGTCTGCAAAATTTCACTATTACTGCAGTGCATAAGATCCTCAAATTTCCAGTTCCCAATCGGGTCGACCACGCGACCCCCAAGGACAGAAAAACCGGGTGGTGCCCATAATTTGACTACTTTCACGCACTTAGAAATACCCTAAGGGGTGTTTTCACAACTCTTGGGGATTAACGAAGATTAACCCTGTTTTTTTTTCTCGGTGTCTCACAATCTTTCACTTCGTAAACGGATTGCGCAAGGTTTTTCTGCACCCGGTACCAGTGAGAAATTTGAGACCTTGACGGACCAAGAGGAAAGTTTTCCTACTCCGGGATTAGAAACTCTTTCCTTCCATCCTTGACTGTGAATAATTTGATCCTTCGCTGGCTGATGTGGATACATGTTTCATAATTGAGGGTCGCAGCTCTATTATCGCGCCTATACGAAACGACACGTGGTTCGTCGTTAATATTTTTCACCCTTTTCCTCTCTCCCCACAAGTTCGAACCCCAAACCGGTCGACACGGTTCTAATATACGAGCGTAACCCCTCGAAACCGTCGAACATGACAAGAGGTGTGACACGGCGAATATTTAGAATGTAAATTCCGCCGATCTCATTGGGAGAGAGAGAAAGAGAGAAAAAAAGAACGATCAGTGCTTAGAACCCGTGGATTCATCCCTTTAGTTCTGTTTTCCCAATAACCACGTCCCGCGTCCTTAATCCGAGTCAAGATTACAAATTGATTTCGTAGCAGTCTGTATATGAATCAGGCGTCACATGTGCTCGACGCACCCTCTCGCATATTCCCCGCGTACAGTATACGTCGAAAATCTGCCCACCCGCCCGAGACTCACGAGTGTTCTCATCGTTGGCTCCATTCGTTGCAATTCGTAGATTTTTACGGAGCCTATTTCTCGCGTTTCGTCCGATCAAAATGGTCCCCGTGAAATTACAATTGCGGAATCACTACTTTCGGTCCAGTCTCACGAAGTCGAGAATCGCTTTCGAGCACCACTGTACGCGCTCTCGCGTAGCGGCTGCATGATCGATGCCTCTAGGCATTATTATACTTGCAGCCCCTTAGCATTGTCAGAGGCGTTGGGCACGGCCACCCCCCAGCGGCTGTCCACGTAGGTTAGCAGCCAGGTTTCACACCCGACGCGACGTTGGCCCCATGTGTGGAAAATCGACCCCCGGGTGACAAATCTTAATTGAACATTTTAGCCGCACGAATGTCGCGTGACCCTGTAGCAGAATCGGCCTCGAGGCATCGTTAGCGTCGACACACTTCTGCGATGGGCGTTTTAAATCCAAAATCTAGGGAAGATCGTTTCCGAATATCGTCATTGAATGTGGCGCGTACGTCTTGGCGGTCGGTGCGTCGACCAGGATTACAGGAAGTGGGAACTCATCAGCGCTAACAGGTCTCACCTCGGTGTTGACGAAGCGAGATTTTTTACAAAAGAACGCGCGCGACGCGGTGGAGTACGAAACGATCTGTGGATGTAGCCGAGAGTGAAGAGCGTAAAAAAAAGAAACGGAAACAAAAGCGACGCGGGGAATGCCTACGCAATATGGCGGAGCTTCCGGCTCGCTCACCGCACACAATGCTCTCGCTGTGTTCACCTATGTGCGAGCGCGCGTCTCCTATTTTGCCTCTTTTTAACCGTACAACAGCTGGGCCATCGTCCTTACGGACGTGGACTCGCGCCGTGCAAAGAGCCCAACGCGATAGACCAGGGAGTTTCTCTTGGGTCACGTACGGGACACCCGCGCCTCTTTGTCTCGGTGCACTAGTGAATATTAAAAACAATATTCTTTGGAGTCACTCGGAAGGAAACTGATTGTTAACGGAACAGGACTCTTTTGGGAAATTAGTTCCTCAGGCTTTTCAATCCCTTGAGCCGCTCGGAAACTCATCACCACGATCCAAATCTCTCGAATTTACGATCAAATTGTATTACGGCGTTACTACGAATATGGCTCAGACCGTGCTCCTTCGGAACCCCCTTATAACCGAGTCCATCAGCAAGACAATGTAATTCGGAACGGCTCATCAAACCAAGATAGGGCCTGGACTATTACCTCATTAATGCCTCCGTCGTCCGGAGGCTAGACGACGCACCCCCTTCCATCGTCTCTTCGGCTAAGTAAGGTCACCCAGCAATTTCCGGTAGCCATCTTGCCCATCTCGGATGTATTTCCTACCAGTCACGTGAATTCGTAGGGGCATAATTGACCTTAAGGGAGAGATTCGAGGAGATAAGGACCGACCGAAGTCTGAACGAGGTTCTCCGCACTTGAGTTATATACGTAGCGATTATTCGTCAGATTTTGGCCTAATCGAAACCTCGAAATCGCTGCCGTAAATAAAAAAAATTCACGCTCTTACAGGGACGGGGTGTAAGGCTCGTACACGCCGGTTATATCGCGTTATGCCTACATGTATTCTGTACATTACAGAGGCGCAGAGTGCCGGGACGGTCGGATAGATCCGGTCCAATGATGATCACGCGACGTACGTAAGGGCGCTCTCAGAGTCGGGTGGTGCGGGGTGTTAATTCCACTTTAACCCCTAGATCGGAACTACCCCTAAGACTCCTGCATATTTGATGTCCCTGGTGTGCCAGAAGTAACCGAGAAAGCAGCCAAGTCCTGGGACTTGCCCGTTCTATTATTCATTCGATCCTGAAACTATTGATTGCCGAGTACAAACTTTAATCTACCCTGATTCGAGGCTGATACACAGACTCCGCGTACCATCTCGTGTGTCATAATTTGTAACACCCGAGCCCAAAACAAGCCCGCGAAATCCGTACCAATTTAGTTTACTTTATGGTACCCCATAGATAAACGCTCGTGTGTGCAAACATAACCGAGGGGGTCCCCCGACCGAGGGGTTGCAGACGAGCGAAAAAAAAGCGAGAGGAGAATATAAAAAAGGTACAAAGTACAAAATGAAATAAAAAATGATTCCCATGGGTCTTGCTATGGCTCAGTGAACACTTTGTAATTTTGACGTGTTAATCGTATGGGTCGTGTTCGGGGTACGAAATTTTAGCAAAAACAGAGCAGATGCACCCGGGGAACCGAATTGCCCGCGTAGATTCCCTGCACCTAATTTTGGTCATCATTTCTCCAGTGACTAGAAAATTTTCTTCAGATTATAGTCCCTGGTTTTCAGGCTCCGTGACGTGGATCGGGGAGTCGGACTTCGTGTTTTGAAATATCGAAAAAACTATAATCCGCATTCATTTGATTGTACGAGTTTTTGAATGGTTCAAGAGTCTTGGAGTAACTCGAGGCGTTTTTCAAAACAGTTTAAAGTCTTAGCCAACAGTCAAACGAAAAAGCATACGTCTGAATTCTAGAATGTTTGTGATTTCGGGATAATACTTTTCTCAGTTGAACAGGACCGAAGGGGTTTCGGTCCACAAAATCTTCGGTAAGCTCTGTTTTCTTAGGACTATATGCGACAGAATCGGATTCCGAGTGGCAGAAACTGATACTTTAGCCAAACCTTATAAGAGTCTGTTATTCTGTTTGGTAATCTTTTGTACAAAGGCATCGGACCTCTTCGCCAAACGATTGTGTATATCCTCCTTCTCGTCCCGTACGAACACGCACGTATACGCCTGATAAATACAACAGAGAAACGCTTCAGAGGGGTAGGAACAGCCCCGAAGGTCAGAAACCGAAATCTGGCCACCCTGGGCCATCTCTCGTACCGACATTCAACTAGCCCTGACAATTACTGCGACCCTTACTAAGCCTCGTGGTACTAGAACCCCGACAGCTCGCTTGGTCATCGCCGTACGGTTTAAAAACGTGAATAATTTCATCAAAATTGAATAACGAAAGTTATTATTTTTTCTCGAACTAAAAATGTCTCTGATTATCGAGACAAAAAAACTAGAATTTTTTGATGGAACGAAATAATCGTGTAAAATTTGAAACAAGAACAGTTTCTGTTTCTCTATCCGTGTATCAGTGAATGAAAATTGGCGTATATACGAATCTTGGGGATTGGGATGAAGCACAATAGCGAGAGCTGCTTACCGTCCTCAAGTAGTCAAACAAATACTTGAGGATTCCCCGGCAAATCCTAAGCAGAACCGAGAAAAATGCGTCAACCTGAGCGGAAGGCGCGGCACGGGTCTGAAAAAAAGGGCAAAAAAAAGGCATGTGCAGCGATTTCGCCAAGAGAACCGACCGACGACGGAGATGGAAGCTACGGGTTCGTTGTCCACACGGGTAACTTAATCCATTGTTGCTAACCGTTGAGCAAAAATTGAACACTGCTTTGTAGAGTCTGTTCACCTGATTTAACGCGCACACTGCTTCCAGAGGGAGTGATACTCGACAGATGTTACCGCGCGTTTCCACTATTTTCATTTCCCTATTGCCAGAGACGGAACTGCCCAATACCCAGACGGATTTACGATCGGAGACTTTGAACTCCCAGGCTTTATGCTCGCGTTCATTTCGGTTTCGAAACGGCTGTCAGATTATGATTTTTACTCGTGATTCTGGGGTTGATTCCAGGCTAACCGAATCGTGGCCAGAAAGCTGTGAATTAATGTGACGGAATGTTGTCAAGTTTTTTCTTCGACCGATGACAGAAAAATCTGAACCGTACCAAAACCGCATCTGCACTCGACTTTTCCGAAAGTTTGTCGGAGAAATTTTCATCAGCGTAAAATTTTCACGGTAGAGATGCTCCAGTGTTGAATATTTATTTGAACGGCAGGAGTATCAACAGTTAATTCAGTATGAAATGAAATAGCTATCCTGCCATTCTATAGGCATTGGTAATCAGCCGTATTGTTTTACGATTCGATGAACCCCGAATGCCGGATAATTGGATGCTGATTTCATATCGTGTAGGCAGTCGCAGTTTGCCCGTGTGTTGATTGCTTTTCGAACACATTTCTGTCTACGTTTATAATTGCAAGGATCGCTTAACAAAATGCATCCAATTATCCGCCGTCTTGCGTTGAGATCCAAAAATCTCGATCTTCGACACACAAGTCCGGGACGACTGTCGGAGAGCGTCTAAAAAGAAATTGATGAAATTTTTGGAAACGTAACGAAACGAACAAAAGCAAGTATGAGAGTCCGCGGTCGTGTACACGGCTGATGGATATTACAGTTTTTCTTGTTTCCAATATAATGGCATGAAATGAAAAAAAAAGCAGAAAAAAACCATATATCGAAACGGAACGAGGAGCGGTTAAACGCGAAATGCCCCGGAGGGTAACCTCACCCATCAAAAACGACATGGAAAAAATCGTACCGAAACGAGACGTGGAAATTCACTGTTCGAACCGGATCAACCCCACGACTTTCACCCGCAATGAGAAATTAACCGGAATTATTGCCATTAAACGAAACGGAATTATCGGTCTATCGATCACGCCGAACTACAGCCATTCTTCGGAACATCCCTCTCAAAAATTCGTTCTCTCTCTCATCCCTCGCAGCTGTACCGAATGTTGGAGATTTCTTTTGAATAAAAAAAAAAAAGGAGAAGCTAGATGAATCGGAGTTCTTTAAAAAAGTTGCAATCACCCTGTATAAGCTCGGCACGGGATACGAGGTCAGAGTGCGAAAGGTGGGGGCTTCGAAGGGTTGGGGTACAGCGTTGGACCGGGGTGTGGGAGTGCGGGGCTGTAGGTATAGGTACTCGTGTTAGCAACCTCATTGATCTGCCAGTGGACGTGGCAAAAACTACCCCCCGAATAGGGGTTGAAATTTTGCGGAGTGGCGAGCCGCGTCGTTCCATCCTTCGCTCCGTTTTCCTCGTCCATCCGCTCGTTCGCTCGTTCATCCGTCCGTCTATTCGTCCGTTTGTCCGTCCGTCGCGTAGCTCGTCCAGATTCACACTCGGCCCGTTGGACAACCGACGTATGAGCCTATATGATTTTACCGAACCGATGGCACCGCCGCTTGATATTCCGCCCGCTATCATCCCTGTCTATTTCAATGGGTTAGGGTCACGTTGACCTAGGTAAGGGCCGCGTCTCTCCATTCCTCTCCGAAGACGATGGAGGCACCTGACCGAAAAATATTTCGAAACGTTGTCAATTTTTTTTTTTGCCAACGTTTTTTATCCTCCCTGGAGCTTTTGCGAAGTTTTTCATACCGGTTAACTCATAAGTCAAAGAGCGATGGTTTCGGAGTGAAAACGCGACTGGTTGGGAAGTTTGCGATGTCAACATGCTTGTAGATTATTCCTGACGCATTCTTGGCGCAATTTTGCAATTTTGCCATTTTTTTGTTGTCGATATCGGTTCGTGTTCCGCGATATTCTGCTGCGGAGATTTCGAAATTCTGAAACAGAAATCCTCATTTGTGCGTGTGCAGTATATGTGTTGGAGAAGTACGCCAGGATGACCAATCGTGACTGCAACGAATCTACAGCCTGACTAACGAGCGAGGGCATTGTTCTATCTGCCATGGTGACTAATTACGGATACATTAAAACTCGGACCCCAACGAGGCTAGAGTGCGTGCCCATACCGTTTCGCCTTGAGATCGTACCGAATGTAATTAATCCACCGGTAAAAAGCGGTCTCCTCCTTCCTCTCTTCTTGAGCTCGAGTCAAATTAGAATGTTAGACGAGGCTAAACTAATTTGAAATAAAAAAAAAAACACCGTCGAGGCTCAGATTTATACCACATTTGTGATTACCATGAAATTTATTGCGTATTGTATCCTGTCTCTTAGACCTCTCAACTATTTCATCGTCATAATTATAGTCAGACCATAAGAAAACTAAGTAAGTGAAAGTACTGAGGCTTGGACACTGTAAAAAATGTTTTAGTAAACAATTTTGTCAATTTTGTAGAATGTATAGAAAATTTGTTCATAAGTTCAGAGAACATGCATAGCTATTCACTTTGCTATACTAAATTTGTAATTTTACAAGTCATTCGTGTAGGTAGTGTAGTCAATTCACAATCAATTTTTACAGCGTATAAAACAGGGTGAGATTAGTAGTTGATTAGTCGGTGTACTTTGAGAATAGGTCGGAACGCATATTATATAAAGCTCCATGTATAGTGTACGAAATGTGAAAGCATCCGCAGCCACAAGTCGAGTGATTACACATAGTTTGAAAAAAAAAAAAAAAAAAAAAACGAGGCAACACATTCGATTCGGAAGAATATATATTTCCACGGTTGAATTTTAGCTTCTGTATACGGGTATTGGGTATAACCAGCAGCGTGACACGCGCGCAAATCCAGGCACTGGTATGTAGTACCTATACGGCATTCAGCTGGTACACGGGACTCGTGCGGAAAAAAATCCACAAAATAACGAAAAGCCCACAGCCCGGGCATTAGCGATGCTCTTTTAACCCTTGGCATTCAACTTTGAGCTGGGGGATACGTGTAAATTTTGCAGTAGTGGTCGGTCGGTCGCTGGTCGACGGGTACCCGCGGCGATGCGGAACTCTGGTGAAAATTTTTCGTTGAGTGGCACTGTGCCGCCACCCCGCCGGCCGTCACCCCGATTCCACCCCCTCGGTAATCCGACTGGCTAGCCACTCGCGCCAACAAATACCCCGCGACCTCACCGACCCGCGGTGGTACTCTCTGGTGAACCACCCCCGACACCACGCACACGAACGTGGAGAGGTACAGAGATACTCGTGTGCGTTGCACGAGGTGAATGCACATTGATAAAGAGACCTATATCGAGTATACTCTGTGATAACTCTCTGCGCAACCTTTGCCCCCTGTTCCGCCATACGTATTCGACTAAAGCTTTGTATTTTGTATCGGGCTCCGCCGTTTTCACTGTTACTCAACCGTACCTGGATCCTCTATTCTGCTATTCGAGTCTAGGGACGTGATTGCGATCCGCGAGTGTCATTGGGGATGACCTCTTTTGTTCCGGTCGTGTTAATTGGTCAAGGGGTACTTTTTCTTTGTCAATTTTGAATATCATATCCGCGGTGTGTGGTCTCGTGTTTTTTTTTTTTTTCAAATTCCGGTTCAAAACCCGGGGACATTCCGAGGGCTTAATTTTTCATTCCGTGGGTGCTTGCGGTGGTATTGGTAACCGGACAATGGTCTTTCGAAAAAGTACCGCGAGGTTAATTCGCTGGGTGATTTTGTACGAAATTCGGTTCGTGATAGCTTTCTGACCGACGCCATGTCCTCACCTGCGTCAATCGAGTTCAATATTTAATCGGAAATACCTGTTCTGCACTGCCACAATATCCTTCAATTCATTTCACTTTCTTACAATGAATACCGTGTTTGTACAGAGTTAACAGAATTTAAAAGCTAGAATGTGGGCAGATACTCTAATCCAGGCCATTTTCTATCCTCTTTGATAGATTCGAATAGATTTACTCTAATTCTTTACGAACACAGTTGATAAGGGTTGAAATCTATCGAAGAAGCACAAACAGGGTAAAAACGGGTCTACTTTCATTTTCCGCGAGAAAACCCGAAGGCGTTGGTAGTTCAAACACTCGGTAGATTTTGGTAATCCTACGGTAAATATATGCGCTCATATAGGATCCGCGATCTTGATCAAACTATACCCACTGAACTCTGCACAATACTATTCAGGTCGATGATAATCCTTGCTGGTACAGTATTCAGAGTTTTGGACCGATTCGAGGCGACTCAAAGACTCGAGTTTATTTATAACTCTTACTTTGCTTGTTATTCGGTCGATCCCACCACTGGCGTTTGTAGCCCAACGATCCCTGCCTCAACGATTCCAATTTTACTTCTCAAACATTATCGTCGCTCACGTGCACCAGACTGTAATGTTGTTTTACCCTGGTCCAGACGTACCCTCACTGATCAATCGTACACCGATACACCGGCAAGTCGATCGCTCGTCACGCCTCTCGCGCTCCTCATTAGTTACAATTAACACGAAACATCGCTATCGGCTTATCAAGGGACCCGCGTGCGCTCCGTTTGTCACCGATTACCACATTTTGAGTAGGACTCTCTTCCGTGAATTTCGGAAGTTGGTGGGTTCAGGTCATAGTCAAAGGTTGGCTTGTCCCCGCTCGCTTGGTAGAAGCGGCGACACGGTACGAGGTGATCCTCCCCATCCATCCGGCGATGGGTTCGGTGTTGGCTCGTCGAATACATTTTAGGACACTTTACAGAGGCTGAGAGGGAGAGAGCGAGTTGATACAAGCGCGATATTGGCCAGCCGCTGATGACGCTGACGCCGCCATATTTTATCCAGCGTACCCAAAACCGCTTCCAAACACGGCCTGATGGATGGTCAGCTTTGTGCACCAGCGAAGCCGAGCCAGAAGCGTTATGGAAATTTTCGAGAAGCTAATTACCACCAGTCGATGATTTTGCGTAAAAATTAACCTTTCCCAATGGTTCCTATATCCGGTCTGACCGTTCGATTATCGGTAACGATTAACCGAATTGACCGCGCAGATTGTTTCCATTAAGAAACGAATTGTTTTTTCCTCCCTCGACAAGGGTCGCGGAATGGGCGGAATCTCGTTGTCTTGTTAACACGGGACTCGCTGCACCGTGGGCTAACCAATTATGTCCGCGATTCTGGAGACAGTGATGTATGCTCGACGCCACCTATAGCCATGTAAATTCGGTCCAAATGAAGATTAATCGTTCGGCACCAGTGTGGACGACAATTTTTACCAGGGGTGTATGACACGTGGATGTACAGGAGAGACGGAAGAGAACTCTTCGCAAAATAAGATAATTTTTTCGAAAATGTATTACTAATGTTTCAATGATAATTGCTGGAACCCCTGGGAGTTGAATAAATTAACGAGAGGGAGGTAGAACGCAAGTTTACGAGTCACTCTTATTCTCACGGGTAACAGTTGCGACGCGGTAGATTCGGCGCGCGGGCAGCCAACCGGTTAACCGGCAATTAGCCGATCTCGGTTGTAAATGTAAATTACCCAAACCGAAAAAGTAAATTATCAAACGTCGAGCGGCGAGCAGGTGAGCGGATGCGTAGGAGGCGCGGCAGGATCTGACCGTTTACGATACGCACGGTGCGTGTGGTCAAGGCTCTAATTATGCCCGAAATAAGAACCCTGTCATTCAAGTATCAACATAGACTCTCCATACATTGTAGAATCTCGTTCATAAAAATTCACCATCGTTCTAATTTCACAGCGGAATTATGTCGCTGTTCAAAAAATGGACGCTGAACAATTTTTGCGAGGAACAGCAAGACAGAAAAAAGGATTTAAAAAAGGGATATTTCAAGACCCGCTTCACACTCTGATTAGAAAGCTTCAAATAACTCTGTTGAGTGACTTTTTCACTCCAAACAATTTAGGGAGAAGATTCGAGGTATGGTATCAATGGCTGAAGATTTGAACCAATTTTTCGATTTTTGAGAACGAAGAGCTGCACCTGGAAGATGAAGATTCTATTATTGTGAGATAAGAGCACCGCGGTTATCCGTAACCTAAGACTGTAATTACGATACACCGCGATCTTCGTTCTTGGGAATCTCTCGGTTCACCCGATGTCAATGGAATTCGGGTTGGCAATGCTATCTGCGGATCTCGCATAAAAAGATCTCATCGTGAGATGGTCCTATTATGCAAGGATCGAGCCAAACAGTTTCAAAGAACGCAGGCCTCTCTCGGCGGAAATTGTCTTTGTATCCCATCGATCCTTTGTCGGATATAGAACACTGCGAATTTGAGTATCCTATGGCCGGAAGTGCCGCAAGGAATTCGACCCGAGATACAAACAGTGGAATGAGAACGTCTGGATGACTGGATATCGATTTTTGAAATTCAAGGGCCTCGGATCACAGTACCGAGGGTGGTAAGGCAGATTTTGAAAAACGAAAATTGTGTTTGGAGCACAGCTCGGTCAGTCAAGCAGCGAGCTATAACCCCGGCGGTTCAGTGGCACAACTTTTTTCCGTCGATAAATCAGTAATCTCAAAAAACATCCCTCCTGGCTCGACGATCCCTTATCCCCGTACTAAATCGCCATCAAACTCAATTGCGTGTGAGAATGGATGCCTTTATATGACCCCGAAGACCCCGCGCAAGATAGCCTCGATATATCGACTCCTTTAAACTTGAAACAACGAGAAAAGGTCAATGCGAATTTTTTCCGCTATCTTATGACGTCACAAGGTACTCGCCGTCGCTTATCTCCACGTCACCAAAAATATTCCCGCTCTCTCTCTCTCTCTCTCTTTCTTCGGAGAAACTTCAAGACGTTTATAACTCACGGTCCATGTTCTTTCTTTTTGTTCTCACCCCGATGTGCGGGGGTTCCTAGCTGACTGGACAGATCCCCGGTACCGATAACACTTCCAGATCGTCTCGAGCTGACCCGGGCGCCTCTTCTTCGAGGAATTTCCGATCCTTCGTGCCAAATTAGTCTGGGGGGATAGTCGACTTCATTATATCCATAGAAACACGTTCAAGAGGGTCAATATCATCCCCCGGGATGTAGAACGAGTTAATTACCCCTCGACCTCCGATTCCACCTGTTCCTCCAGACAAAAAAATATCTTGGCTCGTGTTTTAAATTCTCTAACACGAATAAATTCGATGAGAATACCATCTGGGCGGTGGGATCAGCGCCCTAATTAGCCACAGACCTGGTAACCTTCCGCAAAAGCAGGTGGCCAAGCAGACGGACGCGTGTCCACAGCGTGGAGGCTGTTAAAATGTATCATTAATCAAATTCAAGTATCTTTTCAGCCCCCTATTTGTTCTTCGTCGAAATTAGGACGACGTTATTGACATAGTTCACAGACTTCGGATTCTTAGAAGAATCTTCAAAAACGGTGTTGATAATTGAACCACAGGTATATGAGAAGAAAAGATCGATAGAAAGTGGAAAGAAATCGTGGTGAAAATGATCGGAGAGCGAAGGGTGGGTGATAATCTGTGACAAAAGAGTGCTAAACCGAAAAATCAACTCCCTGGTAAAAATGGTAACGGGGTTTTATCGAGCTCTCATTACGCCGGGTGGCGGTAGCCAGCAAACGTGTTTTTCGGTCTCGTGTGGTCGCGGGCTGGCCACGACCCCGACCCCGATCCAGCACCGAACCTCTGCCTCCCCCGACACCCCGACAACCCACCGACGCAATAATAAACAACCGCCGGTCGCCATGGCTACGCGTTCGCCGCGCGCGAACAAAACACTCCAGTCTCAGTGCTCTGTGTCCGTGTGCGAAGAGACGGTGATGGTCAGAGGGTGCCGGGGTGGGTCGGGGCTAGTGGCTGATGCTGACGAACTGCCTCTGAACCAACTAAACTCTACCTAGTCAAACCCGAGGGGGAGAGTGAGTCTTTGCAAAACAGAACCGATCAGCGCGCAAGCCCTGTGTTAACCCTTGCATTCGGAACCCCGTTCCGTTCAACGGTGCAGGGTTTACGTAAACAATATAAGTCTGCGAGTATGCAGTGTCCGCGACTCGATTCGTGCCGGATCGTTTGTTATCAATTCAGGGCTAGTTTACGCCTGTGAAATATTTATAACACTTTATGCACTGCACGAGCCGTCGTAGCTCGATCATTTTCGAGACCAGATAGACTGCGGATCGATAAAGTCGAATGTGGTGCTTGGATCTGTGGTCTGAAGCATCCTGATTGTAATTATTTTCCATCCCTGTTTCGAGGGATGCTTCGAACTCGATGGAAACACTCGTTTATTATTCACTATCTACACTTGTCTCGCTGATAGTAAGTCGGAATTATTCACGCGATGAAGGCATCAAAACACTCGCTGATGCAGTGAGACAGGAGAAAATGTTATCATTCAATTATGATGATAATCGATCAATTATCGGGGTTGATAATACCGTTTTGCAGGGATGCGTGTAGCGAAATTGAGGTCCAGTTCTTCAGAATCCTCGCTCAACTACGAAAAAGCTGAATCTGGAAGGGTGTCGCCATCTCTGAGCGAAGCTCTCAACGAAAACTTTCCCCTCTCGTTCTATCGCACCCCCTTTTTTCCACCACGTGGGATTCTCCATCCCCTCCCGATTCCGCGAGTCGAGAAGGGCGATGAGATAAGAATTGTTCCGGTCGTATAAAAACTGTGAATAAACTTTCGATCACAATTTTTATTTATCAGTACAGACGAAGATGGTATTTGAATTTTTGTATTCACACAAAGTAGAAACCTACGGATTAGCGTTACTTTCAGCTATTGCAGGGATTGATAAAAAATGGTGAGGTAAAACACGGTTGAATTTTGGAGTACGGTGCGAATACGGTTGTAATGAAACAACCGAAATCGACCCACCCGTATTTTAAAGCGACGGAATGGAACCGAGGAAAAATTTAATCAAGTGTAGAATGGCAATACCAGGTTGACTCCTGAAAAGCAGGAACCCACTCGACATCGGGGATTGCTGGTCACGTACCGATTGGAGTCGGTCGAAAATAGAATCCGGGTCTACTTCGCCTTCATACAAAAATAAGTTCCCCAACCTACTCCGCAGACGTCGCTAGTCATGGAGACAATATCATTTATGCACATATCATGTTGTTAAATTCTTTAAATTGGTCAAATTTTCAATTCAAACACTTCGATTCTGTATGATCTTTCATAATATTATACTCAATTTTTTTTTTATTTAATAAATAAACAGAATTACACGATGGAATACCAGAGTCCATGATTGAGCATCACGTGAATTACAAAAGATCATATCCTGCATTGATGTAGCTCTAGTAATTTCGCCAGTTGTAGTGTAATAGCTGGACAAAAACAAATCGTTTTAAACTGCGAGTCCGCTGCAGTATCAATTATTGTATCTTTTTATTTTTATCGACAAAACTTTAATCGAGTACCTGACTCTCCTGGCTTTATCTTCTCTGAAGCACTCTACATACGGTTGTCCTCGTTTGACACATGTAACTAGTGACTTGGTGTCATCTCTCTCCATATCACGAATCACCTCGTTACTCGATCCCTCTTCATGGCCGAATCTCAACGCGTCTACTTTTAGCTGATATATAGAAATTCTCTCCTCTCACTCGAACTCGTCAGCTTCGGCAACCCCACGTCTCGCTCACTCGTACCCAGCTCCGGGCCAACCCTTTCAAACCGCAAGCTTATGCTACTAACCGTTCTGAAAATGTTCATTGCAAGCTTTTCCGTGTAAAACACTGATTGAATACATTTCCTAACTGGCACACAGAAATCTTCATTCATTCATTCAGTTATTGATTTTAATCGTTGTGATATACATTTGGAGGAGTCAGTAAAAATAAAAATAATCGTTATAATAATAGCTATAGTGACAAGTAGTCATTTTTTTCATACATTACAACTGTTAATTCTTTACCCGCATTTTTAATCAGGGCTGAATTTTTATGACGCTAACAATAAGTGATATTGAGACGAATTAGAATAACGAAAATTTCTAAGCTTTGGATATTTTGAACAATTTGCGGCGTAAGAAATGCACGAGTATGGAAGATAGTCGAAGATAAAGAGTTGATAAAATAGTGCGGAATAAATTAATCGCAGATCTTACGTTTGCGCGTGAGATACCTGGCACATAAAGGCAAGTAGAGGACGCCCGTGGTGGGTCGGCCGCGGCACGGCGCCGCCCCCATCTCGGGCCAGGCTCCAATCTTACCATCTTGTTTTATCCACGTCTGTGGTTAGCCAAGCTTGGCTCACCAGCCGATATCCCAGCGTCAATCTACGGTTAAGTAAGACCCGCATCTTCCCTCGCGGTTCAGCAACTATGCGTCTGTGAATATAACCGCGGAAATCGTAATCGGATATAATCATCATCGTTCCGCAAATACGATACAATAATACCAAAGGCCAAAGTATATTCCATTCCCTCCAACGAATAACCAAGCAGGAGCGTCGGGCGTCTGACCAACACTCGCCGTAATCACTCAACGCCGCGCTGACCACCGAGGCTGCAACCACTTCGCTGGGTCTGATCACACTGCAGACTTTACTACTGCCCGACTCGCACGCTGTGATCACTAGCTGCTTACGTATAGCGAGTGATAAAATCCTGGCACGCGAAGAACTCGAGCCTACAAAGGTTTTTAGTCTTCATCCCTTCTCACAGAGGATTTAAAAATTCCTTCTTTATTCACTCGAGTGATTTGACTCGTTTTAAAAAAGCCCCGACAAGGTTTAAACTCTTCCTTTTCTGGTAGCCGTTTGGGTTCACGAGGGCCACCTTGGGTATAATAATAATAATTTTTACACGCCCCCGTGTAATCAAGGCTGCGTGTTACACATGTTAGCCCCTCTTTGGCCGCGAGTCCCTCCTCTCCCCGCGCAACCCTTACAGTCAGTCACCTACGCTAGGAGCCCATAGTGTTGGTGGTGGGGAGTGTATATCTCGTTTGCCGTATATTCGGAAGAGGGGAGATTTGGTAGAATTTTCGACGTAGGGGGGGAGGGCGTTCGCCGCAGCCAGGATGGCCAGAACCGGAAGGCGGATACGGCGACGGGGGTAAGCAAGCAGCGCGCGATACTCGCCACCGTCGTCGTTCCGGCTTTCACGGTATTGTTGTCCAATCGCGTGTATACGAGCACCTTCGCGGAGCTTGACCGGTCGGATATTTTTTTACCAACGACACGTGGAGTGCGGAAGAAAAAAGGAGACTGTTGTTTATACACTTTTAATTCAATCAAAGTGACTAAACATTTTTATGAAGAAAAATAGTGCGTTGAAAAATGTTCGAATTTAACAATAAGACAGTGACGTAATTTAGGCAGTGTCGAAATTTCCATGTCGGATAATAAGGGTAATAATTGAACGAATTTGAATATCGATTTGCTAGCTAAATAAATAATGACTATAGTTGATTCGATTACGTGCGATTTGAATAAACGTATCATCGCTATTAGCCGCTATAAACCCGGTATAACGTATTATTTTGTGGGAATAATTGGGTATCAGTCAGGACAGTTATTGGATTATGATTCCCGCGATGCTGTAGCGTGTAGATGATGATATAAAAAAAATATTAATAAAAATTGAACAAAACATTGCGACAGTTTTTCTAGGTTACGTACAACGTTTAAAAAACATTTACCTCGTCTGCGAGATATATCATAATTACAGTAGTACAGTACTTGTTCATCAATTAATTGCAAATACGCAATGAGAGTGCTTATTCACTTCTATATGCGGTTACAGTTTATTTACTGATAAATATTTCGATTACGTCATAGAATTCACTGTAATTAATTTAATTTGCAAAAATTTCATGATGCATTGTTGCTGAATTATATACATAGCTGATTATTTGATCGGCTATCAGAGCTCATTTGTGATCGTAAACATCATTGAAATAATGAAACATTATAAATTAAAAAGGAATATCAGTCAACAATCGCGAAAAAGATTGAAATCTCTATCCTCGTATGTCATATTCGCCAATCACTGCACAATTGATTCATGAGTCATGAGCGTGGAATATTTTGATCATGGAGGATTATTTTATCGTCAGGATCTAACGAATTGTCAAATTTTGATACAAGCATTGACTGAAAAGAGAATGAATCATATAGAATAATGATAATCCATATAACAATAATCATAAGATAATGAATGGTGAATAAAATCAGAAGCCAGAACCAAACTAATTAATCATCAGTGATACCCTCAAATAATTATGATTCTTCAATTACACCAATTTTTCAAACTTCGATACCAATATCTCAGGCCCACTTTTTCTGGTCTATATATCCTACGACAAACGCTAAAAGCGAAATTAACTGAAGGGTGGCACGGAAAAACGGTGTAAGTGCCATCATAATGATTTTTCAGGAGAGCAAAAAAACTGTCCCAAAATTCTACGAACTAATTTTTTTTTTAATCTGAGGAAGTATTTTGTAGAGTTTTTTCAGCTCTTTGAAATGGTGCAGGCACCGATTCAATACGGCCATCTGTCTTCGAGAAAATGGTTCGCGAAAGTCGATTTTTTTCGTGCCAGTGTAAGTGCCACGTTTCGTGCCAACTTTTTTTTTTGCTTTGGATACTGATTAAGAACGCAATTACGATGCTAAAATTATGAAAAAAATATGAATCGAAAGCTTGAACCTTAATGAACAAGATTCGGTTATGGATTTCCAAATTCGTATCAATTTTGAAATATTACGGGGCAAAATGGCGGACGAGGGAGGGATCGGAAACGGTGTAAGTGCCAGAATGAACATAATTTTCATACAATATAGTGAAAGTCCGATGGTAAAGATAGTAGAACAGTCCGTTTCATCGATATTAGATGTTTTTCATCAAACGTCTCCAAAAAAACGTCAACTCAGAGGAATAAACAATGAACACCGCGAAAGAAAAAAACTTCTTTTTTGAACCAATATCATACTCATCCAACGAAATAAACACATAATTCAAAAATTCAATACCACTATATGAATTACAATTTTTTTTTATTCGTAAGTGAATATTATAATATTTGAATTCCAATGCGCGCTCAATCTTTTTCATTTGAAGATCATTAACTGTAATTCACTCGGTAATTCATATTTTTTTAGTTCGCTGATTCTCACGATTATAGATTATAAAACACTTTCGGTAAATCTGATTCTGATAATAACTAACATTGAATAAAATAATATTACGCGTTCAGAATATTGATTTTGGTTAAAAAAAAGAAAAAAAAATCCGTTAAATACACTGTGAGATGGTGCAGATGGCACTTACAATGTCATATGGAGTGTTGGCACTTACACCGTTTTGCCGTGCCAATTTTTTATATCGTCGCGAATAAATTTTTGTCGGCCATATCGTTTTGCAAGGACGTGCGTATGGATTAGAAAAAAATTTATAAACATAAAAACGTATTTTCGATTTTTTGGCACTTTATCAGTATCAGATTATTTTTCTCATTCGACTCAAACATCGTTTTTTTTTTTTGTTTTTTGTTTTTTTTAGGTCGTATACGAAACCTCTTTCCCGAAAAAATCCATGTTCTTAAATTGCACAAATTTGACATCGTTTCTATAACATTCTTATATTTATTCGTGACGAATGCAACGGATCAAAATGATCAGTGAACAAGACGAATCGCCCTATCGCAGAGATCTAACCGTGTTATCAGTCGTTAGCCAGATCCATCAGACCGCCTCGTTTCCGGTACTGACTAATCCCTTTTGCCTCCCCAGAACTGACCCCCTCAATCGTAGCTGTCTACCCAAGAGCTTCGCTGCACCTCTCGGCAGACTCGATCCAGGATCAGTATCACGGAGGTGTTCCAAGGCTCCGGGTCGTATTTCTGAATCAACGTCGTGAGAACGGATTAACGAATTCACGGGTTCACCCCGCGGTATAAAATACCACGCGAATGTATGAGAAGAAATGTAAACGAGAGGGACTCGATCATCGATCCATAAATCGTTGGTTTCTTCTCTCGAGCGATTAGAGTGGCTATAGTTTCGTGTGTTCTGTCGAATGTCCAGCAGAGTGGCAGCACGCGCGCCCCCGTATAACACGAGGCTAAAGGGTTGGAGGGATAGAAGCTGGGGGATAGGTGGGAGATAAAGCGGTAAAGAGAGGAGAACGCGAGTGTGGGAGTGAGCGAGAGAGATAAAGGATGAGGGAGGGAACGAAGGCACGTATACGGGAGGGTCCGGCGGGGGGATGAAGAGGGGGAAAGGATTGCTGCGTGTGTCGGCATGGACCAGTGCGTCAACGACGGTTGCCTAACACGTACGGCAAAATTATTGTTAGTCGGATAGCAGGCGTCACGTTTGACTATATTAAACTCGGGTCGTTTCGATGGTAAATATATTTTCTGGAAAGATCCTGGATACATCGATACACGTAAACGCTACGAATAACCGAAGTCTTGTCGCGGGTCGCAATAAATTTCGCGAATATTAATTTTAAACTTAGTGAAATTCTGCGTCGTTTTTTAATAAGGCGACTTTTCACCTACGTCACATCATCGACGGTTAGTTGAAAAAAACGTATTTGCAATTGTGAAAATTTGTTAAGATCCTGCGATCTTTAAAATTCATTGCAGTCAAATTTGCTGTACGAGTAATTTTTTTTTTCGAGTGATAATTATTAGAGAATATAAAGGTGATTTTTTTACTAGGCAGAAGGTTTTTTTTTAGGGACAATTTCGGACATTATCTCCCGAAATCAACTTCCAGAATTATAATGAGTGGTTGTCGGATAATAAATTGATTGCACGGTATTTGTAAGCCGAAATCTCTTCACGTATCGTCACCGTATTCCTCACTGAACTATTCGCTAATTAAATTCTTGGAATTCCGTGACGCTGTTTTATGCGGGGTTATCAATACCTGGCTATTGTGGATGTAAATCGTGTAACAATGACGAAAGAATAGCGTACAAAAGAGAGCAGAAAACAAAACAAACAAATTTAAAAAACTGAAAAAATTAAAATTTATCTTTTTGCTAGGATGTTTATTTCGTCTTAGGGCGCGATATGGCCGTCGCAAGAGATTTGAATGCGAAGAAAAGCGAGAATCTTCTCCCCTCGCGGGTTTTCTTATGCGCTAAAATAATCGCATACTTTAACTACAATGAATTATTTAACAGCCTGCGATTAAATTCGTTGTTTCATTTAAAACAATTGTTTCATCGCGGCGTCGCTCCTCCCACAATTATTTTGTGGTCGACGTACGTGACCTCTTCCCGTGTCGTGTTTAAATTCAAAGTTCAGGACTTATATCATCATTTTAATGTTTACCGTCAGATTGACGCCGACGGACAAAATCCCCCTAATACCAATAAAAATGACCAGATATCCGGCGATCCTCCACAATCTGAACCACGAATACAATCGAGTTGTTCAACGATTCGAATTGATCTATGAAGAAAAAATTGAATTGATCATTTTTTAATTCTTCTGTCATCTATACTTGGAAAAAAAAATTGATTCGAGCTCAAAATTAATGATAATCAAAACTCGCGTTTCGAATATTATATCGTATAAAAATCACGAATAGAAAATGCCGTGGAATGGAACGTGTGATAAGTTTTTCTTCCAATAAGGATATAAAAAACAAGGTCAAATCGCGGCAACGTGGATAAAAGTACCACGTGTAGTTTGACACGCGGTAGCGTCGGGTGCGTAGAGGTCCGCGTCGGTCGGTGTTTATTTTCCCGCGTTCTTTTTTTCCCCTATTTTTTCATCCCCACCATATCGGATTTTCGTCCCTTTCCACATCCCGTACCGGGATCTCCGCACCCTCCCGTACCTCGGGGTGGCTTCAACCCTGTCACGCGACTGACGCGCGCAAAAATTACTGAATGAACGGTGACGTCACGAACGCCGGGTGAAAAGTGTGACGCGGGGGTTGTACGGGGTATGAGAGACCGCCGGCCCTACAACCACCCCTGAAAATTATCGCGCGGGCTTCACGCTCTTGAATATTACCACTATGAGGAAACCACCGGGTGCTTAATCTTAACAACCAAGATTATCAAGGCGACATAATTAACGGATTAAGATTTGTAAGGGATTCGTTTTAACCCGTTAAATACACAGTTGCGAAACGGAAATTAACGGCTTTACCTCATCTTCCTTTGTTGCCGTCGGCGGGTGGAGTTAGTCTACTTCATTGTTTGGACTATTGCGGGGCTTAGGCAGCGAAAACATCCGTCGGGTTTTTCGAGCACAAAATACGAAAAGACGAGGGGTTGAAACTCAAAAGAGCCGAAGGGATATAGAAAATCCATTATTATTGTTTTAACATTTTTCGATCACTTGAAACAAGATATTTTTTATTTTTGTATCCTGACAGGTTTTCTCTTTCATCATTTATGCTAGAAATGAAGATTTTTTGGGATACAACAATTTTCACTGAACATATAATTTGCACCCATCTTTGTTGCTAATGATGTCAATTTTTTTTCTAATTTTAGACTATCCGGACCAGAGTATTTTGACGGCAGATAAAAATTGTGAAAGTGTTTGCGGAGATTGAGACAAAAAAACGATGAACATTCAGCAAGTGAATATAGTCCCGTATCTTCGATGACCGCCGATGACGATGAAGTTATGAGAAAATGTGACAAGGGAATAAAGTGCTACGAATCTGTGAGTCTGAAAGACTATAAACTTGACTTGTATCATAAATTCTTTTGCAATCAAAGACATTGTTCAACAATAATTTGAATTCGATCACGAAAATGAGATCCAAGTGTTTTTCGAGACTCAAAAAGTTCTGTACCGATGAATAAATATGTCCGAAGGCTTCGTAGCCCGTTCGAGAAACTCTCTCCCCTGCTGGATCACGAAGATGTCGATCGAACTCTGATACGCGAGCTTGAGGGACCGTAAAATATTGATAAATAAAAAAATGTTAGAACAGAAGTTCTGACTGTAGGCTGTGGACACTGGGATAGGGGCGGAAGGATGTTTCGCCCGATGTTCTGACTGCCTATGGATATATTCGGTCGTTGCAATAACGTCGGTGTTGGTGCTGGTGTCGGTGTCGGTGTCAGCGGAGGAGGAGGAGGAGGAGGAGGAGGCGGAAGTCGTGCCACTGCAGGACTTGGGTCAGCTAGTGGTACCGGAAACGGTGGAGGAATGCAGTTGACGGGAGCTTCGGCACCGGGGGCGGCGGCGTCCCCGGAGTCCGGGGTGTCTCCGCTTGCCGACGCCTACACGAAAATGACAAGCGATATACTCCACGAACGAACTCTCGGCGACTTCGTCAGCGAACACCCTGGAGAACTGGTCAGGACCGGTGAGTCCCCAAGACATCCACAGACTCGAGGAAGAAGAATTTTTCTACATTAATTTGTTTCTCTTCAAGGTTCTCCGCACTTCGTGTGCACCGTTCTTCCGATCCACTGGAGGTCGAACAAGACGTTACCGGTGGCCTTCAAGGTGGTGGCGTTGGGGGAGGTCGGCGACGGGACCCTGGTCACGGTGCGGGCCGGAAACGACGAGAACTGTTGTGCGGAGCTCAGGAATTCTACGGCTCTGATGAAAAACCAGGTTGCGAAGTTCAACGATCTCAGATTCGTCGGTAGAAGCGGAAGGGGTGAGTGGCAAAAATCATCCCCTAAAAATCCTCGGCTAATTCGGGGATCAGTTAAACGCTTACCGCCTCGTTAACGCAATTTAAGAACCGCGATCTACTTAAGGAACGATTAACAAAGTCCTTAAGTAAACGGGGGGGTCGTTTAGGCGGAGTTCCAGCCCAGCCCTCAGGACTCGGGTTTCCTTTCATTCATAAAACTGGAAAGTTCTCGCGACCCTCGTACCGCGTTTGTGATCAACCCCCAGCTGGATGGGGTAGAAAGAAGCTTCCGCCTTAAAGAATGCGTGGCAGCACCCCTTTGAGGTAGGTTACGGTTGTCTCGAGACACCCTCATTTTTCCCGACGACTTAAGAGCGCGGATCCCACGACGAGGGTCGTCTGAGAAGCTCAAATGGAGTGGGTAATGGGTTTTATTTGTCCGCACCGCACCGTCGCCACCCCAAAATCGTTTCGCGAAGAAACTGTGTTGAAGGAGGTAGGGTTTCACGTGGCCTCGAAAATAGGGAGGGAGGCGATATTAATTGAGGTTTTAGTCAGGTTTTAATTAACGTTATTAGCGGCGGTATTTCAACCCTCCGTCGCTTTTCATACGTTGAATGGAACGGTTTAATATCAATTGCCTGACGAGTGAGAGGAATCGGATGAGCATGATAATGTCGAGGCATGAATTACCACCGTTTTCTTAACCCTGTTGGGATCAGGAATTAAGATTAAGGGAGTATTTGGAGAGACTGGGCGGGATTAGAACTGCGGCTGATTCAAGTTTCGTTGAGTTTTCATGCAAAGCGTTTCGCTCCCGTATCCAAACCGTGCGCCGGTTGTTATTAGTGTAATTTCCATTCAGAGTGCAGAAAAGTAATTAACAATTCCTAAGACACTTCGCGGAGGCACGGGAATAATCAGAGGACCGAGATACTCCACGGCTCTAAAACGTAGGTAAGAGCGACTTCCTCAGACTTAGAAATCCGGTCTCGAACATCCTTCATCCTAGCTTATGTTAATTCTCTACTCTACTCTAAGAAAACAATTGAAAGCTAATCCGTGACAAATGACTGACGCGTTTCTCAACACCCAGAAACTTGGCGGATTTCACCATGGCAAACGCTGAAAACCTTCTCCAAACGCGGCTAATATTTTTCACTGCAACTTTTGAATCGTTTTCTGATTGGATTTTGCGAGAAGATATTTTTGGAAAATCGTTAAAGTTCATTTCTTCAAATTGATCAATTATTTTTCTACGAATCTAGGCGTAGGTACGACGGCGTTGCCTAGCAAGGGTGGTTCTAGCGACTCAACGAAGAGGATCACTACCCCTTACCACCGTAGAAGTTTGCATTATCGACGGCGAGCTTAACCCTCTCACGTAGGGCTGTAATACTATTCTATCATGGTATAAAGCCTACTTTGAGTAACTGTGAAGGGAGTGATGCGTGGGGTTGGTTGAGAAAGCTGGCGTAGGACTGGTAGGAGGTGTGCGGATGGATGTAATGCGTAGTTACGTTACACACCAATACCTGTATACAACCTGGTTTAATCCCGTTAACGAGATAGATGATATAGTGCGTGCAGGTACACCACTTACTGCACTTAACACTGACGTAGGTACGGTGGCAAAAAACCACTAAAGCTTTTAGACTTTTCGCTCGCGAATTTTAACCCGTGGATTTTGCATAATTAGAATTTTTCGTTTTTTGTTATTCAATCCGTTTTCTGACCACCAATGGCCGCATTTTCGATGAAATGGCAAACGAAAGAATGCTTTTCAAAGAGAGATTTTCATTCCGCGCTTCTGTTTCATCGGAGAAAATGAAAATTAATTAATCGCAACAGCTGAATTCAATGAACGGTTGTTTAATTATTCAAGCGATAAAAATATAATCAATCGATGGCCAGCCAACGGCGGACAGCCCGAACTTTGTTCGGATATTATCGAAATAATGTAATGTATCGCTAGGTTCAGTCGCCTAGGAAATAATCACGGCTATATAATGCTTCAATAATTCGTTAGAACCGATGGAACGCGGAATATCCGCAATTTTTTTTATGAGTTTATTTTATAATTTCAAAAAGTCACCATCGAAAACGCTCTGACGTACTGACGCCATCACGCACCGAACGTGGAAACACGGGCCTAGATACAACCTGGAGTTTTAAACTTCCGAATGCGAGGCCTGAGTCTATTTTTACTAAAAATTGTTTAGACTCCTGGCACGACTCTTGCCTGTACTTTGTCTGAGTCGTTACTGTAACGATCTCTTCAAAGATTTATTTCCCTCATTCTCCTCATTGGCTAAACTCTGTTCCTTGATTGATCGCCTGTGTATTAAAAGAGTTACACAAAGTAACGCGATACGTCATTGCAGCAACAGTGATCAACCTCTTTCGGTAATTTTCCTCGATTCATACAAACTTATGTCGTACGAATCATCCGTGATTGGAGGTTAGAATTATCCTGCCTACCGTGACGTGCGCGCGCAGCTGCCGATGATGCCCGAGCGGCTCGTATTCCCGCACGCTTTCATACTTTTCCGCTCGGCTTTGGCCTGTTTGGTAAGTCGAACTTCCCATGCAGGTGTTATAGTCTGAGGACACGAGGTGTGGTCGTGTTATCCGCTTCAAAGAGTCTCGAATTGATCCCTCCTGCAATTGGACATGTGTGTTATTGCGTCGGTTTAACACCAGGTAACCCGATGCCCGGGTACTATACTTCGGTCGTCTGACGGTGACTGGCACCGAGGGTGATACACTACGGTATGCCGACGGGTTGGTAGTTGATGCTAGTTTACCGCGACGATTATAATCTATGATTAAAGCTAGCAGGTAGGTGGTTAGAAGATGGTTGATATGTTGGTGATAATCCATGTGGATCGTCAAAGCGTGTTGAATTCGGCGACGAATTCCTGCAAGGGGTCTTTCATTTGGGTGTCACACTGAAAATTGAAGACCCGAGGATCCGGTGTATCGTCTAACGTTGACGAAATGGGAACCTTGCGTGACGGGAATCGCGAAGGAACGAGAAACTACCGACGAGAAAGGCTCTACTCTCGCGTGGCGAACCACCGTGTGGCCACGAAATCCACTTCCCGTATACCATATACACCATTTTCACAAAGCACCCAAGACTCCCAACCCACTTTCCACTATTTCACTATATTTACTACGTTCAGCGAGAATATGTTACCCGTGCTCAGATGCGGATGGATACATTTTCGAATTTCCTTCACCCTCGTTCATTGAATTTTGTCAATTGCCTCGCGTGTTTGGGATCCACGAAACTCATCAGTTTTTAATTTCGAATTCATCGGAAAACCTTTTACAAAATTCGAAAACGGTTTCATATGTTTCCACACACGGTAAAAAGTTTGCGGTTTCAAAAAATACACTGAACATCTCGATTTCATTCTTCAAGACAACATCTGTGCTGTGTGATTATCGAAAACATGTTCGTGGTAGTATTCGACAAGTATGAATTAAAATCAATGCTTTTCACATTCACGTTGCGTAAATATTCATCAGTAGTGCCTTTTCAGTTTTTCCGCTGCTTGACCAAAAAGAGTTGTTTGCGTGCTAAGCGACTCTGGTTGGAAGTGATGGGCGAGGGGTGTGTTGCGGTGAACCTCTGCGTGTATAGCTCTGCGTTTTCGCGTTGTGCGTGTACCGAGATATATTTTTCCGTGACTTCATATCCGTTTTACAGTTGCCTGATTTCTTTATTTGAATACTATCCGTCATAAGCACTCGGCTTTTCACAGTCTCGAAACGACTGGCATGAATAAAACCGAGCTCTCCCATGCGATGATAATTCACCTGATTAAATACCATCAATTATTTTTGTACAGGGAAAAGTTTCACCCTGACGATAACGGTGTCCACGTCACCTCCCCAGGTGGCGACCTACACCAAGGCCATAAAGGTGACCGTCGATGGTCCACGAGAGCCGAGATCCAAGACCAGTGAGTATCACTGTAAGCATTGTCATATTCACTTACTACTTTATTAGATGTAGGCTTAGCTCTAAGCTCCCTGTGATGAAACAACTTTGCGTTTCTGATATTTTAAGCTCGTGTATTAATATTCGTTCTATACCCATCAGCCTGTGGGTGTCTATTTCGGGCCAATCGATCCTTTTCATTATTCATTTTTTCCTGCACATTCCGAATTGTTCCGAGGTTCGAGAACGGGTCAAGTACTGTGATTACACTCGCCAATTCCACTTTTCACATTCCCCGAATCGACCTGCGGAGTTTCGATTGTTGAATCGAAACGTCGCCGACTGGACTTCTTGCGAGTCATGATAACTAGCCGTTTTCTCTGGTCGCGTTTTGCCAAACATTGAACCGGTGAGCACAAAAGCTCGTTTCACCAGGGGTATTCGGGATGAAATGGGAGTTAGAATTCTGTAAGGAGCTGCGGCTCGGCTAAGTACTTGCAGACACAATTCCTATTATTTATAAGGGCGGTCGGCCCGGCATTGAAATAGGGCTGCGGTACTCTGCAGAGATATTGCACCAACCCTGTACAGCAACTTTGGGTTACCTTGCAACTACTTACCTCTTCCAAGACGGAGAATTACCATACAGTGCTCCGGTGGTTAAGTTCACACGTGAACCGAAGCCGGAGAAATACGAGTGATATTGATTCATTCAATTTCGGAGCAAAATACATTATCAACTTAGTTGAGTAATTTGTGCGAAATCGCGGCCATTTAAATAGTTTTTATCGCAAGGACGCCGGTGCCCGAATTGTTTATAAATTTCTGGCGTGATTGCTTTTTGTCTTTCGATAAAAAGAATCATTCGGCAGAGTTTCGTGTTGTTTTTAGATGAGTGTTGGTTTTTTACTAGCCTGTATAAAACCCCCTTCGGTTATACCTACCAAAAATAACTGCACGACTACGGAGCTGGTCTTGCCTTCGCCTATAGCGTGACCACATCCGCCGCGTTGGCCGCATCTGTGGACCACCCAGGGACCGTATAATCCTCCATTATGACACCATCGCGTCAAAATTCTACCAATGTCGAAATCAATTCGATACAGTTTAATTGAACACTCTGTATCCGTATAATCTATAGTAGATACACCTGATTCGGAAATAGAAACGATTTGTCAGCTCGATTGTTGGGACTTTTCTAAGGACTTTGAGCGAAAGGGTTAAGAGTCAATTTGTCACGTTCGTTCGTGGAGCGAGTCTTATTCCGCCTACTCAGTCGGCGGTTGAAAGGGGTTAAAAATAAGCATCCCTTAGCAAGATACAGTCGGCGCGTTACATCTCGTGAAAACAAACCGAGTCCTAAAATGGCCAAATGATTGAAACGTTCCGTGGAGTAAAACAGTAAAGAAGTACGAACGAAAAAAAAATACAGATGTAAAAGAAACGGTAATAGAGATACGAGGGTGCGAGCTAAGATGAAAGCCCCTGCGTCCCCTGGGTGGCCTAGGCGCCTTTGACAAAAAATCGAACCGCTATGTAACCTCGGGTAAGTATAAAGTAGTCCACCTACCAGGCTGACTGTAACTTGGGGAAATTAAAAGGCTCCCTTAACTCGTGTTTTCAGTCTTCAAACATCATTCCGGCTGATTTCTAGCAGAAAATATTATGTGCGTGCGGTGGGATTCGCTCCTTGTAAATCGTTATATACCCAGAGCCGACTGCACGTATCAATTGTTTAGTTGTAGCGACGGGCTAGGGGAGTCCCTGAATCGGTTCTAAATCACTGATTTTTCTTATACCGTTTGAGCCGCTGAGGTCGAGGCGGTTTGACAGGACGATGAATGCGTCTTGGCCGGGCCTGAGGGCCAGCGCAAGGGTTGTAATTAATTAAACAAGCAATTCATTAAACATTCAACCCTCGACCTCCCCATTCCCCCACTTTCCCCATCGGTAGGCTCGAGGGGGTAAGGAAATTGATTGAGAAGGGTTACTGGGATGCCCGGGCGGAAATACGCGGACAGTAACCTCCTCGACAAAGTTCTTAACGCGCTACTCGGACATCGATTCACAATCGTCAGACTCCAAGAAGCTCGACTAATAAAATCACGATCAAATGAAACATTCAGGACAAGTGCAATAATCGATGTCTTAAGATCCCAACTTTCGAGGATTCAACCTTCTGGTACTGGCTAAGGTGGGGTTCACAGAAAGCCACCGGGGTAACTGGGTTGTCGCCTCGACTGATTCAACGGTAGTAAAGAGGGTCTTGCCCTTCTCTTTCCCGTAATTGCACTATTAATACCGAGCGAAGTCCACGTTAGTACTTCTGGTACCGTCCCAGCTTCTGTGTCCGTCGCTCGCTGAGAGGACGAGACAAGTCTTATTCAAGCATTAATGAGAAACTAGAATTCAGTGGACTTGGACTTCTACAAAATTGAAAAGATCCTATGATTCCTGAGTAGGGTAAAAAAAAAAAAAAACTGACGTGATTTCAAAGGTATTCCCATTTTTTACCGAGGAAGCTCATTTTTAAATATCTTTATTTCCAGGTATCTCGGAAAACGGTCCGCCTCATCTGGACCGAATTTTCAATTGACAATCGATCATATATATTCAGAGGTTTGTCAAAACGTGCTTGGGCTCGTTTCAAAATTTTGATGATGTATAGTATAAACCGTATCGTGGAGTTTGCCTCACAGGGCGGTTAGGGTTTGAGAAGGATTGCTTCTGGTGCTTTGAAGAGGGTTGGTGAACAGTGACACGTAATGAAATACAACTCCGATCCCGCACACAATGCGTGCAGCACGAGCATGCGAGTGAGGGTCTGGTGATAAATTTCTGGGATGAATGGGTTAATTTATTAAATTTATCAACTCTGGTCCTCTCGTGTCTTGTCTCCGTGCTCTGATTCCGTCGCTGGCCGTGCATTAAATATCCGGCTAAAACGTCGAGCACGGTTTGGCAAAATGCAGATCGAACTCCACCTTCTGGACTTCCTCGTTACTAAGGACTTCAGGAGGTTGGTAATAACCCGTCGCAAAGTCGACGGAGGTACGTTCTGAGTGCTCAAACAATTAAATGGCTACCGTTTAACTCGATCATTTACCCTTCTATCAGTATTCTGACAGGCCATTGTGTCTCTCCGCCGGGCATCCTCCTCTGTTCACCAAACTACCGTGAATTTCGCGCACCGAGTTAGAATTAGGGCTTGAATTGGATTATCAGGTCTGCAGGCTCCTCTCCTATAGCCCGACCTGTTTTACCCCCGGTTCTATCCTCTGTCTACCATGTATTAGTTTCCCGGTGTGTAGGTATATATCACTATCTCTCCTCCCTCCTCTTCTCTCCTCTCCATCCATACCTACTCCGCATCTTCCTCACGGTGTGGTAGTAGTAGCATGTGTACATCAACGCTGATAGAAGAGGGAAAGGGTGGAGAGTTTCGTACCAGGCTGGGATCCGGCACAGTAGTAGCAAGTGCGAAGGGGTGATTTTCGGGCTCAGGACTGCACCAAGGGTTTGGGGAGTCAGCCGCTTGGCTGGGACGTCTTTAATTGGGTTGGCGACGCTGTCGTCGAGAAATAAAATATATCGAATCCTCTCCACCCCCCATATACACCCCCCCCGTTGCTCACAGCTTTGTTGCAACGGATGTCGAGACATACTAGACTGTGTGGGTCTAATGGAGGATCTCTGTTTGTGAGACGAGCAATTAAAAAGTATACCGAATTACGAAAACTCACTGCACATCTCCTACAGCCGCAGGGGACGTGATTAAGGGAAAGTCCAGTGGCTGTGGTAGAGTGGCTACAAGAAGTACTGGTCTTGAGTTTCCAGTGTTTCCACAGCAAGATGCATATAAAAAAAGAAACCTGCTACGATTGATCGTTCAAGATGGTAAATTGGAACGTGCGATCCAGAATTCAGCCAGAAACATTCAGAATCTTAGGAGTCTTAAAACAAGACCCATAAAAATTCATTACTTTTACGATTCTTTATATTTTTAGCTGAAATTTGGTTTGCGTGTGCATCGTACAAGAACGTGATTGGGGAAAAATCTCCAACTCCCTGTGACCAATACTTTTTCTGTAGTTACTTTAATCAATGGACCTGAGCAGTCGAGGTGGGATTCTAGATGCTTCGGAATATAATGAAAATGAAAATGATCGATGATAATTTATTGATAAATGAGTTGAGAAGGTCCTGAACGACCTTTGGTCCAATGGACAGGCGCACGGTTGATCGCAGTGCTGTCGCTTCTAGGGCAGCAGCAGCAGTTCCACGCTTTTGCCTTCGCCTCTCAACGCGGAGGACCATTCTTCGCTTCTCCACTGGTGGATCCTCTGCAGCCACTGCCTAACCCTCTTCAACCACTGTCGAACACTCTGCAGCCGAGGGATCCGCTCTCATCGTTCAGACATGCGATGCCAGGAAACTGCCAAAGTGAGTAGATATCTCGTCTCATTTTCCCTTTGCACCGTCAACCCGCGAACTCTTTCCGCAATTATCAACGCGTAGAGAAATTCATGAGTGGATCGAGACACCCGGGGCTCGTATAACACCCTGAAACAATATTCAAAAGCACTGTACATAGACCGCAAGTAAGTGCTGTACGAAAATCCCCGGAAGAATCTGCTTTTGTGTAAGCGAATGTGAAAATACCGACGGGCCATATTTTAGCGAGAGTATTACAGAGCCCTGCTGCAGGGTTCGGTTAGACTCGTTTCGGCGTAGGTTAGGTGGAGGACAGCCTCGAGACCTAGCTTCTATACTCTAGAAGCAGAAACCACAAGCCTGTTCAAAGCCAGATTAAATATTATATTAAAGGGGTTCGCGAAGGGCATGCTCGGGCTCTGAGGGAATCGAGGCTGGGGTGAAACGGGGATGGGATATCGCAGCACTGACTGGAGCGGCTTGTTTGTACGTTACACCCTATTATACAAGCCCGACTATATACCTGCGAAGTTGGGCTAATTCTGAAAGCTTTACCACCCCCCGCCCCCCGCCCCCTGCGCCATCCGGTATCGCTGATGAGGGCACCTGTCGACCGGTGGACTTTGCGTCAAATCTCCTCATTGTCTTTTGAGTAGACGTTAAACTTGCGTTTCGTTTTAATCACGGGGGAAATATTCGCAGGGTTGAAAGCCGCAGACATCTTTTCACCGTTTCGTAGTATTTTGTTTTGTCCATTTTTTTTTTTAAGTCCACCCTGTGCCTAATGAGTGAGGATCAAAGCAGATACTCCGGTGTGCAGACAGGGTGAAATGCCGAACGGTATTGCGACCACGTTATTAATTTTCTCAGAAACGGGAGATCGCCGATAGCATCTGTACCGGAGTACTAAAAACTCCGATAATACAAAAAGCGCAAAAACTGTAGCGCATGGCATACCTATCCCATCTCCGAGCGAATATTCCGTTTATTAATTTTCTTTGGTTTTTTTTTTTTTTTATCCGTCGGAGAATTTTACTGAATATTTTAGACCCGTGTACGTGCACTAATTCATCTCTGTAATTTTTACACTTCTGTTCGATGCGATGTTCAATACGAACATATCGAATTCATCGGAAACCCGATACGTCCGAACTCCGGATACTCGATTACCGAACGTTGAAATCGTCGAAATCGCTAAGGAAGGGCCACATGCATTCCCCTAAATATTTAGGGTTCAGTTTCCGAGCGTGCGCGAAGGTGAAGGCACGAGGTCGTTTATTTGACTTGACCCGACCCACCGGGGATGACCGACCCTTTGATCTCACCGCCCTCGAGGGATGCCCAGCCCCGTTCCTTTGCTGCCTTCGCTGACTCATTGGAAAATCTATCAGCGATGGTCCAGCCTCTGGAAGTATAGACAGAAACGGGTTGCGTGGTCCAGACTCCAGACGACGGTGTACATTGATGGGCAGATCATTTTTTTCCCGATTGCGGATATATTTTGACTGAATAAAGTGACAGGCGCGGGGGCTCGATGGAGATTTTAGTTTCCTCGAAGAGGAAAATTCGCAGCCGGATAATTGATTGGCAAGATATCCGCAGTAGGCCGAATAAGGGTTTGGCGTGTGGGAGATTTGTGCGAGTGCGTGGGAGTACAACGGATACCGGGCATGGGCATGGGTACCGCACGGGGTTAAATTGATGATGAGAGGGACACTGTAGAAGTCAGTCAATTTGTCAATACCGCACGGAGAGATCTTTGGTCTGGTAACATTTACTCGGGTATACGAGAATACCTCTGCCATAATTAATTAACAGTCGACAAGAACGAGTTGACGGAAGGGAGAGAAACCCGATTCTCGTTACACACGCGTTACACACTAGGTAAACAGGCTTCCGGATCGACACGCGCGATGCATACACTCTGCAAGCTCGCATGGTCCGACGAACGCAGACTCATCGAGGCTACCGGAATATTCGATCGGACAATTGTTCGATCTTATTAGGAAAAAAAATATTTTGGAGTATAAGGAATTGAATTACTATACTTGTGATTATAACAAATAAAAAATGAATACTTTGCCTCCAGAATATGACTCCTGCTTCAAGTACAGAGAAAACTCAAACCAACAGATAGAATTCCTCATGCTTTATTGTGGAAAAAAAGAATTGCAATTACATACTATAAAGAAAAGTGGTGGCCTCGAGACACCGAGAAAGTCTAGCTTGCAAGGAGTGTCAGTAAAAACCATAACTACTGACCGAGTGTCCATTTGTGAAATACTTGGGAGAGTGATAGCTATTATGAAATGGTACAGATTGTCATGAACTGCTTCTGGATCCTCGAGATAGAATCCTTCGGAATTCTTTGAGATGGAATGAAATTGTAATTGCGGAATGATGCGGAAAAGTAATGAGTATAGTTGTCTCCCCCCCCATTTTGAAGTAGTTATACCCCTTCGATCACTACAGATATCTACAGTACCTCTAACTGGGTATTTGAGAAACCGAATTACGGCATCATTTCACTTCCGAAGGAACCCTCTGAACTTTCTTACAGAGTAAAGTTATTTAGGAAAAGCCGGACCTGTCACCGACCCCCTTCAATTTGGCTGATTTTTTGTGGGCACGTTACCCACCTAGAGAGTAGTCAGAAGCCAGAATATTATAGGTCCTGAAAAATGTCTCGGCTGAGCTACAGCTATTTATAGTTTTCTTTTACATTTTTTTATACTTGAGTTTGGGTATTTTTTATTACGCGGAGGTTTTTTGGGCTACGTGTGGAATTGACCAAGGAAAAAGAATATAGCCATAGATTTGACCCACGACCAATACCTACAGGAATATTGGCGAAGAACACTCAAAATTGATCAAAAAAGTCCCAAATCTTGGAGAAATGGTGAAAAAAAATTGTTTTCGACTTTCTGAGGCAGCAATCTTGTAAAGAAAGAACCAACGAATCCAATGATCACACCCCTAGATTTGTAGGCTGAACTGTTCAAGAGATACGCGTTGTCAAAGTTAGAGAATCTTGTTTTATTTGGCAATAATGGACTTCTTTGACCTCGTTTGACTATGTCCAACCTACAGGCCTATTTTACGGCATCCACCACGACTATCTAAATTAAATATCAATAGGTTATATTTATTAAATGAGATTCGTGAGATTCTGGTCAAAATAATTAAATTTACTTTTTCATGAAACAAAATAAATTCTCAGAGTGTACATTTTGTCCAGATCAGAGGAAGTCAAATACATACATACATATTATTCAGCTCCTCTTCGAGTGCTATACTTCACAAACCACATGTTGGAGTGGAATTGTTGCAGTTCTTCTCTTCTCATCTTTTGGCCAATTTAGCTCCTTATAGCTTCATGTAAAAATAAATTCAATTACCTTTCCCAGAATCTCATGAATCTCATTCAATAAAAAAATCTACAGATCTTGCGTGTAACCCAAGCATCCGAGGCATTGTAAATGTCAGCGCTGGTAAATGTCCCCTGTTTTATCGTGTTTGTACATTTTGCACACAAACGGAATTGTGGGCTATGAAGATCATATCCGTTTGCCTGCAACAATTCAGAAACACTCCTCTTTCTGACAGACTTTAGGGGTCACAGTTCACTCCGCCACCAAATCCGGTCGCACACTTTGCAGTAATCTTGAAGGTTGTCGGTGAAAAATTTTGAAGTTATGTGTTCCTCAAACCGACGGAACGCAGCAGACTCAGCTTTGGCTCGAGCAACCAGAGTCGTTACATCGGAACCAAACGGTGACGTTTTTTCTTGATGAACTTCCTCTTCCGATTCTGAATCATCTGACGTTGATTGTTGAGCCTGAATGTGCTGAACTTCCCCTTCCGAATCTGAATCCTCTGATGTTGGTTGTTGAACTTGAACGTTTGCCTGAACGTGCTGAACTTCGTCTTGCGATTCTTAATCCTCTGATGTTTGTTGCTGAACCTGAAAGTTTGAATTTTTTTGTCTAACCTACTCAAACGTTTTCGCTTCGCGTCAGTTTTAGCTTTTTTGTCTTTTTGTTGACTGCGAGAGTTCTCACGCATCCGCTCCCGATGTAGTTTTGCTCGTTCTACGCGTGGCATTTTTTTTATCTTGAACAAAATCCCGAACTTCACTTTTCCGTTCACGATATTTTTTCATTCGTTCCCCAACCGTCAGAGTTGTTGACGTAGACGACTCAGAATTTTCACACATCCTCCCGAAGCACCGTTAGACTTCTTTACGTAGACCGCTCAGAGTTCTCTCACATCCGCTCCGCGAACTTCACTTTTAGGTTTGAGATCAAAACTTTACTTTTCCGTGTGACATCAAAATATACTACATATTTTTTGCGGTAGTAGATACCGAGGTCAAAAAAGTTCATTATTGCCAGATAAAACAAGATTCTCTAACTTTGACAGCGCGTATCTCTTGGACGGTTCGTCCTACAAATCTAGGGGTGTGGTAATTGGATTCGTTGGTTCTTTTTTTACAAAATTGCTACCTCAGAAAGTCGAAAACAATTTTTTTTACCATTTCTCCAAGATTTGTGGACTTTTTTGGTCAATTTCGAGTGTTTTTCGCCAATATTCCTGTAGGTATTGGCCGTGGGTCAAATCTATGGCCATATTCTTGTTCCTTGGTCAATTTCACACGAGGAAACGCATTTTCAGACACGTGGTACGAAAAACCTCCGCGTAATAAAAAATACCCAAATTCAAGTAAAAAATGTGAAAGAAAACTATAAAAAGCTGTAGTTCAGCCGAGAAATTTTTCAGGATCTAATATTCTGGTTTTTGACTATCCTCTAGGTGGGTAACGTGCCCACAAAAAATCAGCCAAATTGAAGGGGGTCGGTGACAGGTCCGGCTTTTCTTGAATAATTTTACTCACAAATAATTTTTGATGGATTGCAACTTGGCCAAAATATCGAAGGCTACATTGAATTGAACTTTTTCTTGATTTTCATAGAATATATTTTTGAGAAATAGAAAGTCGAATTCAAAAACTGCGGTGTAAGTTGAGACGATTTCATTATCAATAAGACACCAAATCGCGCTCTCTGCAAGTTCTATATTTATCAACTGCGTTTGCGAGCCGGCATTTTTTTTCTGCAGAATAAAGTTCAAGTTGTGTACTTTAGAACTCAGAAGTCCAATTTGATTTTCATCTATTCTTGACAAAGGTATTGTATTTTGAAGTCGTCGAGTAAGCATTTTTATGTTTTTAGGTTAGATCCCCCCGTGTCCTGTAAACTTGTCTGTTTGCCTTCGATTGCAGAGAAGAGAGTACATAGAACCGATAATGTCGATTTTTATTCTTTTCTCTGTTGTATTTTTAGTGTCCCACCCGTTAATCAACGGTCGTTTAGCTTAATCGTTACACACCGAACTTGCTCATTCCTGCATTTTACCCCCCCATTCGTTCACGCGTACTTTTATTTTTCAAGCTAGAGTTTTTTTTTTGTCAGGTGGTTCGCGCTCTTTTCACATAACGAGTAGATGGTGGCCGGTGATAAAAGTGAGCGGGCTAAAGCGACGCTGAATTAGTCGTATCCTCGTTTCTCCTCTCTTCGTCCTTATTTTACCTCTTTTGTTTCAATTCATCCCCTTTTTCGGCTTCCCCCACAAACTCGAGTCTCGATGCACTGATAAAGATCATCAATTCGGCAACCAGTAAAGTTAACAAAAGTAGAACAATTAATTAGTAAAGATCTAGGAATTGTTCTTTTGCCTTCATCTTGTTGGCCTACTATTGAACAGACTCAAAGTCCTGACCTCTAACTGGCCGGCTCGATCCGCCATCTTGAATCCAAGGTGCTCGAATTCAGTTTTTTCATCATATCTCTACAACCATCGATACTATCGTCACGAAGGTTCATATCAAAAATGAAGTTTATTAAATTCTCTATAACAAAGGCGAAATACATTTTTTCCATATCTTCAATAGTTTCAGTGTAATACAGGGCTGAAAATCACCTACGCGGTGTATAACCTCGTGAGAATTTTGTACGTATTCACTGGTGTATTAGAGAAAAACTATTGACGATACAAGAAAAATGTCTTCAGCCCTTGTTATGGAGAATTTAGAAAGCTTAATTTTTTGTTCCAAGCTTCATGACGATAGGATCAATGATTGTCTAGATATCGCGTGCCTAATGACATAAGGTCGTAAGCGCCAAAAACACGATTTTGGTGGCAAAAGGGCGTATAATTTTTTTTTTTTCGCCATTCGCTCTAAAAGTGATGAAAACGTATTGAAACAATTGAAATAACGAGATCGAGAAATGTAAGTGCAAAGGGTCGTAAGTTGGGCGGATACGTCGTTCTTTCATTACAATTCGTTAGAAAAATAAAAAATGAATGTTAAGAGCAGAAGGGCGTATCTCCAATTTTTTTTTCTTCATTTATTCATGATTTTTCCAAATCGGTGTAAAAACACGTGAAACGCAAAGAAAAACCGAAATCGACGTCGTTTCGAAAAATTCGACAAAAAATATTCGCAGCTAAAAGCAGAAGGGCGTATCTACCAGTCGATACGACCTTCTGCCATTATTGACGAATTCACGAAAATTGATTGGAAAAAAAAAAATTGGCGGATACGACCTTCTGCAATTAATGGAAACCATTTTTTTTAAGCGAAGTTAGGACTGAAAGGTCGTATCCGCCAGTACATACGTCCTTCTGCTTTTAATTGACCTAGTATTCAATTTTAACGTTTATGAACGAATCTTCGTGTTTTTAGTCTAATTATGATAACAAAAAAATTATACGCCCTTTTGCCGCTACGAAGAGCAAAACGTCGTATGTTGGCGCTTACGACCTTATGTCATTAGGCACGCGATATGATGAAAAAACTGAATTCGAGCACCTTTGACCTAAAATGGTGGATCGAGCCGTCCAGTTAGAGGTCAGAACTTTTAGGGTATTCAACAAGAGGCCAAGATGAAGGTCTCTACTAGTTTATAGGCCTTTATTAATTAATTTTCTATTCGCTATATTTTGATCCGATCCGACTGGACTACAAGCAGGACCTGCGATACGAGGCGCCACTACATGTGCCACTGCAGGAAGCGCAAGTGACTCTATTTGACCAATAAACTACTGCGGACTATAAAGTTGGCCCAACAGAGGTTAGTCACTATCCCAGTGGCGCTCCGAGCGGCGAAGAGTCGCACGATCTCACTCACAATCAGCCGCTCTCTCGGTGGCGCCTCTAGCGGCAAAAAGTGGCGCGACGCGGATCCCGATTAATATCAATACCTTCATTAACTGGAAGAGCCTTTTTCCCAAACTTTAATCGAACCTCTCCGCAGATATGTCACAGTTTGGCTTGACCGCCACCAACTCCTGGGGATACGGAAGCGCCGCAGGATACGCCGGCTACCTCCCAGGCCCGTTGTCCTCCTGCGCGGCCCAGGCTCCGTTCCCGCCGCCACCACCTCCGCCGTCGCTCACCTCATTCGCGGGGACGGCATCGATGGCCACCCCAACGGCGCCGGATTCGACCGCAGGATCGACGGTCGTTACCGGAGCCACAAGCACGACGCCTCAGCAGGACGCCTTCTCTACTGTATCGTCGTGTAAGCGGTTTGGAATTTACTTAACTTTTCCACTGTTAATTTTCTTTAGATTAATCACAGCTTTTATTGTCTCGACGCACGGCTTTTGGTTGTTTTAATCGTTGAATCTGGTGATTGAAAAATTATATACGACCCCTGCAGTGGTACCAGACACGACGACGCCGACGCAGCCCGACCCCTTGGACCCTTTGAACACGTTGATGGCTGGTTCGACGCAGAGGTACCAGGACTACGTTTCCCCCAGGTCTTTGTCCACGGATTCTAGCACCACCGAGAGCCCCGTGCACGAAGAAGGATTCGGTCAGAATTACGGAAATTATTTTCCCACCCCCGCCGGTGTATTGCCCAGCATACTTTACTCCCAGCTTTACACTAATCAGTTCCAAAACTCCGAGAATACGGAGCAACGTGTGGTTCCGGAAAGCTGTAGCGTCAGACAGGAGGAGGTTCGGCCTGATAACAACGTCTGGAGGCCGTACTAACAGATCTGAGATAATCAGTAAGTGTTGGAAGATAAATCGTCGGATTATTATCCGGTTTTATTGAACAGAATTGATTTGGCGCTATAAATAATGAATGAAAGTGGTGAAAGTTAATTAATGAATAAGATAAGTGCGAAGGAACAATTGAGCAGGCTGGTTTACAATGAACCCAATAGCATCAATGATTCGATCGATCAGAAGAAATTTACTCTGCTATGGGATCAGATTGCGGAAACGGAGTGAACAACGTAAAATTTTGCGTGCATTGTTCAGTTTGATTAACTGTGGGCATTATATTAAATATACGAATGGTAATACATACGTTGAACGAAAGTTGAATTGAATTCAATTATAAAATATAATATTATGTAAATGAAAAAAACAACATTGAACGCTTTTATGTAAGCCATTTACACTTTATAAATCAAAGTGATGAACGCATATAGTGATCGGATTCTTCGTTTTGTGTCAAATATTATGGTTGTGGTTCTCAACGAATATTTAGAATGAAAAATATTTGAATAATTGTACCTAATTAGTGAGAGAGAATGAAATGACAGAAAGACAATATAGATGAAAATGTATATAAAACTGTACATATATTAATATCATTGTCTGAATATGTCATCAATTGCAATTCACATAATATACACTCGAACTCCCCCAGGTTGACCGAGTTGGGACCGAGCTATTTCCGCTATTTGACGAAAGTAGGGGCCCCCACTCCGGTCGCCGCGGGCTGCCTCTCCTCTCCCCAAGGTGTGAGTGAGAGCAGACAGTGACAACGGGTGCGAGTGAGAGCGCGATGTACAGCACCGGCAAGTGGCGCCGCCGCGCGGCTGTTTCATATACAACGCTCTGAATTTTATGGGGAACGCTATAGAGAGTGGGGGCAGAGCCCGTCAGATAGCGGAAGCGAGTTCGGTCAAACACGGGAGTTCGTCAAATAGCGGACGGTCAACCTGGGGGAGTTCGAGTGTAATTACCAAAGATGAAAAATAATTTAATGTTTTTGTTAAGTATAATTGTTTTGTATATTATAAATATCTGCGTGGGCGCAACGTGCAATATATTGTTCTGAAAACATATAAATAACAATCGAAGAGCCAATGGATCATCCTAAAAAAAAATATTGTACTAAAGTCTTTTCAATCGAAGCAATACTATTGGCAAATATTAATCATTGGTTCTGAATCTTCGATTTCTTTATACAGCAGAACGTGGTCCCCAAGTTTCTTGTTTTATCCCGTTGATCTAGTCACGAATATCTGTTGTTTTAGGTATAACTCGATTACTCTATTAAACCTATACGTTTGTTTAACGATTTGTTATCACTATAACCATATTTTTGAATTTGATCACTCGAAACGCATTATACAACGAAAAGGAAAATTAAACAAAAATTTTTTCCAGATAATTTCCATCATCAAATCCTTTGTATGCTGATTCTAATGATTTCTGATACATATCTACCGACTATTGTTACTGTAGTTTTTGACCAAGTCAAATAAAATGTATTTGAAAACAATCTGCAATCACGCTCGTGAGTCATTTTCCATCCATTCCTCGAATCCCGTGTGTAGAAAAAAATAACTGACTAAAGTGTAAGTATGACACATCACAAGGATGTCGTCTTCAACGTTTGAATTTTCGCTCGACTTGACGCCGACTGAACACCGTTTCGCAAATTTTAGCTGTACAAATGTTGTAGCGAACGGAGTGACGTCCACCCGACTGCTCCTGCAGTATCTTCAACGAACACATATACGTACAAGTAATTTATACTCGAGCTCCGGCAAAACTGAGAATCACCGTGTACCGATGTTTCCTTCGTTTTCAGCGTTAAATCTACTCCACACGGATGTGGCTACAGCGGAGACGAACAAGTCGAATCTCTACAAAGGGCTGAACACCCGCTTCTCTGTTTCCATATATTCTAAGTTTATGGAAATTCATGAAAGATTTAATTAAATTTTGACACGAGCCTCCGTTCTGAGCCAGTGGTTGGCTCGATTAGCATTCGGCATACGTTTCTCAACCCCATATTACGCTTCACCTACACAACCAACGAAACCTCTGATTAATTTCACCGTTAAAGTAAGACAAACATCAAATTCAGAGTTGTCCTGAAAAAAATTCGGAAGAATGACTTTCAGGATAATCACGTTTGACTCGGTGGAATTTGATAACTTTTCCATGGTTATGCGGGCGCTATCCACCCCCCAAATGGACGTAAAGTCCGTGGAATACCTCGTGGTGATAGACGCAGCGGTCAACGCTAGCCAGACACAGTTTATGCCAGTGTGTATAAATAGGGTATATATCCACGTGTGGGTATATTATGTTGGGGGGAGGGTAGGTGCACCGCCAAATGTTGTGGATAACAGTTGTTGGCTAGCGTTGGCCACTGTGGCGAGGGACACACCTCGTTGACTCTACCCCGCGTTGATTTAGCGAGCTGCAAGCTTCGCGCAGTGTCGAGGAAAAGCGGTGCTGAAACCTGGGGTAGAAACGGGCGTTTTTCAGTCCCTCTCCTTTTTCGGTCATCCTATCCACTCAGTTTTAGACCCCTGGCTTATTCAACGTTACTGCATCGCGCCTCACTACTTGTATACCGAAACCGTGTGTAATGTATACTTTCAAATTTTACAGGGCTGTAAATTAGTCGAAAAGTTATTAACAACGAACGCGGATGTACGTAACGGTACACCTACGCCGGATTATATCCTCCAAAAATCGGGTAGAGGGGGGTCAAGCGAAGAAACCAATTTGAAACACGCCGTTTTAGGGGGACATATAAAACAGCTGGCTCTGGCGCACGGCCGAGTGTAATTAACGGGGGCAAGGGTCAAGTTAATAATATCCCAGCGTACAGCCCCTGCGAATGATAGCGAGACGGATTTTTATAAAAACTGTAGGAATTAAAAAATCCACCCCCTCACCTCCAGGTAAACACCGCCAATACCTTTTCGCAAGTGGTTCACACACGGACGCGGATCGTCTATACTTCATATCCAGATACGGCTCAGGAAACGCCACGTGCGCGATGTGTCTTGTCGTGGGCATTGAGCACACGTGGCACTTCGGATTGGGGCGACTAAACGAGGGGTGGGACGGGCCACCCCGAGTCCCGTCACTACCGTGAGCGCGGGGGTGCCGTAATACGCACCGGACACTGGTACCGTAGTTGATACACACGTACAAAGCACCGATAAACACATACTCGATCCCCGCAGACCCTACGCGTTTGTGTGTCCGCGTAGACCGGACGGATGGACGGACGAACGCCCCCGTCGAAAATCACCCTTTGTCCCGTTCAATGGGAAATTAGTTTTTGCCAATCGATTTCGGAGCCAACTTTACCCGATGGGAGGACGGGGCTCATTATTCATGTTCGCATGCGTGTTTCCAAATACCCAAAATCGTCCGCTGTACCTCGATTCGCGTTGTGAATCTGCTGTGTCATACAAGAGAGCAATCAAAGTGTGCGTGAAGTAGGTACATACATCAATGAAGAACAGTGAAGAAAAGAAAAGCTCGCGCTCGCGCATGCGCACATCGTAGATGATCCACTTTCCGCCCGGGACTCAACTCAGAAGCGGAATTTTACAGTGCTCTGATATTATTCGTCTATTTCTCAATTTCTAGGCGATATTTTACTCGTGCAGGAAAGTTTGTTGAACTCTCCTTTGGTTCTTGAGTGAATGCAGCTCGGTTCTGGCTCGCGGTGCAATCTTCAGCTGCTCGATTTCCGCACTCGCCACGCATTCTGCTATCTTTACGAATGGAGCTTTCGCAGCGTCTGAGTTACGTGTAGGTTCGAGGCTTTAGGGAAGGTGGAATAATGTGTACGTGAGTTACGTTCGATATTTTCTGAGGTATTCACTCCGGCAAGAATTCTGGGTATACGGTATATATACGTAGCACGTGTCCTAATTCGTTTGGCAAAATGCCTGTGTAGCGCGCGTTGAGGCAGAATCCTGCAGACCGAAAGTCAGCCTCGTTGCGTATAACGGCGTTGTACACGGGAATAAGTAAGACTTGACGAAGTGTGCCCGCGGGGCTGCTACCCTTGATTACCAAGGTCTTCATCTACATGCTAAACACCGCTCCAAGCACCTCGAACTCCCTTCCAGCCCCTCCTTTGAATACTCTTGTACTTACGTGTGTATCTAGATCTGCGAACGTTTCCAGCTCCCAACCAACACTCCCCCCCCCCCCGACCCCTTTTATTCCCGTTCCTTTGCCTTCGTATGATGTTTGCTTAGATTAAATTAATCGGTCGAATGAGCTACGCGCCCAGTCTTACAACGATCCTTTGTTTCCTTCAGTCTGTCCCTCTTTTGTAATCATGTGGAAGAATGGTACTTGAACCTACACGCATAACGTTACCCCACGATTAACCGGAAGCATTGCATATATTCTTCAGAGCGAATAATGGAGAAGAAAAATTTCCGTACATTGTCTTATATTCTGAAATCATTGACATTCTTGATGTTTTCAAAAATGATATTCGCATGGTTGATATCAAGCTTTGTCTTGATTTTTTTTTATCAGTTAACTTTGATTACCACGCGGGTAAAGTTTTTTCTCTGGCTCGCACTGTACTCAGAAACGAGTACTCAGCTTTCAGCCCTGAAGCTTGGAGCACAGCGCCAGACTTTCTTCGTAGCGGAGTGACGAACTAACCGTTTCTTAAAACGTTCTTGCCAGACGTCGAGGTAAGGGCGGTCGCCCCTTTTTCAAGAAACTTTCCTTACTTTCTTTTCTGGCGTCTAACTTACCGACGCTGAACCTGCACCTAGATATTCGAAGTGGTAAATGTTATGAAACTATATTTACGGAGGATTCAGTTTCGTGGGTAGAAGGACAACAGAAAACTTAAATTAAATTTTTTTTTTCATTTTGAAATAGATATGTTTTTTTTCATGGAAATAGCTAATAAGCTATTGATGGGAAATCAGCCCCTTCGGTATGAAAGCCTGCAATGTAATCATTAGAGTGAAATAAAAAACTAGAATGAAAAAAAAAAATTAATTTAAGTAAAAAAGTTAGGCAAGAATATTTCTTTATCAACAATTTTTTTTTCTTCGGGTTCTTATTTATACCGACGCTCGCGCGCAGCATACGCAGGCGGCAGTTACGCTCACTGCCTTACCACGGGGGGTGGTTTTCTTAGCGATGAAAGAGGGTGCAAGAAAATGAGATGGGAACTTTCTTAAAGATCTTTGCTGAGTTTTCCGACCGAGGGCGACACTGGTACTAAGCTACCTAAAAAAATTGACTTCACTATTAACTATTATACATTCAAAATTTCTATAAAATACTATAAATAAAAGTAATTAACGACTTTAAAAAAAATTGTCAATTTCACCCAGGACATGGCTTGCAAAATTGCGTAGCCACTGCTTCATTTTTTTTGTCTCCTGAGACATTTGTTTCAGGTTTTTTGAGACTATGGATTAGTTTTTTAATAACTGTCATATATTCTTCGTAATGAGTTAAATCTGGTATGAAATATTATCTCATCGACAGTGATTCGGTATTGGATGAGTTCGGAACTGTTGAAAGTACTCAACTCAATTTGAAATGACGGCAAGCTTGAAAATAAATAATCGAGGATCATATTTCCGATGCTAAAGTAGAAAAAAGATCTGACTAAAAGAGTTCCTAAATTATTATTCCCACTTTTGTACTCTCCCTCATCTCCCACCCATTCTGGGAGCAAACCCGCTTTCAGAACTCTTGGGGGAAAAGGTCGTCAATTTTTTATGATCGTTATGTATGCAAATAAGGAAAAACATCTTCCATCTGCAATCCATCTTCAAGCGGAAACTAAGCAGCCCTACTCTGAAAAATATACCTCCTCATCGATTCCCTTTCACAAGGGCTTTTTTTTATTTTCAGTCATATTTTTATTCTCTTTAAATAAGAACATGATCGATTATTGCACGAATATTCTAACTTCAGTCCAAAGCCAACTGATAAATCTCGACTTTACGTGCCTTCAACTTTTCCAATCTAAAAGCTCCCATTCTCGCGTTTATTATTGGTTGCATGTGGAGCGGCTGGAGGCCAAGGATGAAATAAAAAATCGTGAATTCTCGTCCTTTTCTCGTCCTTTCAAAATCAAACAATTAAGGAACCGAGTCTAGCGGAGTGTGGAGGATGCCTCCGTGCGACAAAAACGGTACGACGCGGACGGTATCTTGGTAGCCGTGGCCGGGCCTCGGCCGTAGCTAGGCAACCTCTGGCACCCGACCACCCCTAGCGTCGTCTCCTCCAGCGGCCAGCCTTCACCTTTTCCTCCTCACCTCTACGACGCTCTTTCCAAAGCTTCTCTCGCTCCCCATTCCCATCCCTGTCCCTGTCCCCATCCACCCTGCTACCCCGCCTATCTTTGGCCTCGCCACCGTCACCGCGGACGCGCGGGAACCCCGGCGCGCCGCAGCGGCCACGTCCTCGCGGGGGTGGAGAACGTGCCACCAGGTCGTCGACGTGGAAGTGGAAGCGGGGGCGCGTCACCAAGCCTCCAAAGAAAGTATCCGAGAGCGTGGATTCCGAGAGTAATAAAATTCTACGGAATTGAGGGATCTTCCACCTCCTTTTACACACCCATGTTTCATCCAGGTGTCCACACCTAGCTGCCAGACAGGCCCCAGGCCCAGGTGCCTCTGTTGGCAAATTTGTTTTTTGGATTATAGAATGAGGTGTCAGAAAAGAAATACGTGAGCTTCTTTTTCATATTTTTTGGTTTCCTCGATGATTTTTGGGGAAAAAATTGGGGATTCGACTCCGAAAAAGCTTTCAAATTCACTACAGGTTACAAAGCTCAGAATTTTGGTCCGCTATATCACTGTAACGGTCAACTAATGGAAAAATGTGCGCCTAACCTTTTTTGTAGATATTTTAGAAGATTTCAGAATGATACGATTTGAAGAATGTGATTTCATTCGATTGAGAATTGAGCTTCCGAATAATTCTAAACGATTTCAAAGTAATTTCTTCATGATTGGAATCTAAATAAGATTGCGATTTCGTCAATTCCTTTCGCGCCGATCTCATAGTGTTACAATAACGCTCTTCAAAGAAAATATAAATCCTTCGAAATTTGGGTCCAATTTGGGTCTCACATGAGGCTCATCACTGTCGCAACAATCCGCCATATAATCAAAGTTGTGTCCAATAGAACATCGCAAAAAAAGCTCAATACAACCTGTCAAAACTAAACTAACTTTTACCGTGTTTGAAAAGGTGAATTTCAAAAGCTCATCAATCTGTAGTGATATTTATAAAATGAATAAAAATTGGTTTCTATGTCAGAAAGTCTGCAGTCACGACATTTTCGCGGGGTTTCATCCACCCCGGAATATCCTTGTTTCTGGATCGAGTAATTAACGTCGTCGTTCGGTTTCTGCGGTGAAGCGACGTTCCATCTCGCAATTCATCGGCGAAGATGAACCTCAGCCCCCGCCTAAAAGGCCATGGAGAATCTCTCAACGAGTATATACCTCTCTCGCGACAGCGGGTGAGAAGCAAACGACGCGGGCACCCACGAAAATCACTTGGTGGTCTCCTCCATTTTGTTTTGCGGTCACGATGCGCTATGGAGTGCGTGAGCCGCTGCGTGCTGCGCATCGTCTTGTGGTTGGTTTGCGGTCTGGGGGTGGCCGGGGTGACTGAGGGTGACTAGGGTGCCTGTAGGGTAGCTCAGGGCGGCCTTGGCGGACAGACCGGGGCCGATCATTGGCGCGGGGGTGTGGTGGCACCTTGCGGTTTGCGGGTTGATCTGCCAGATCTCCGAAGTCTCACTGGTCGGGGTAGCGGTGGCCGCTGCGCTAACGTTCCATTCCATTCGCCCTTCGTCGCATCGACTCGTCACCCTTAGGCCCTCGGTGCCATTTTAATTTTCCCATTTCTGATCACCCAACGTCGATTGTTTGGATTTTTGGGAAGACGCAGTCTAACTCCAACATATCAAAGTTAAAGAGCAATCTTACGCAAATGCGCCATAAATCATAGAGTCGAGCAGTGCACCGAAGTCTTTCTTTCTCGCTCTCAAAAGCAAATGCTACCCTTAACGCTGAGGGTACACTGGAGCCTGCCAGCCAACGTTTAATTACGCATCCCCGAGCAGGTTTTCACCCTGAGCCCTGGCAGGCTCTCCCTTTCATTAAGGCAATAATTTTAATAATTTTTATCTTTTCGTATAATCTACCTAATTGGAATTACGCTCAGATCGCGGTGAGGGTTGAAGAACCCGGAGCTTGCAGACTCTGTGAATTCTACAAAAAACAGTTACGGACTTGAAAAGGCTTTGTCCGGGTGAAATTCGTTTTCCAACTTCGTCGAATGCATCTAATAAAAGATTTTTCGATCAGCAGGAAGATGGCAATGATCGTTATTGGCGGAGTGTTTTCGCGTTTATTATAAAAGACGGGGAGATGTTGGTAATCCGGTTAAGGAAGAAGTCTGAATATACATGAGCTGAACCACTTTTGTAATTTCGAAACTTTTTCGACTCTCTTTCCTTTCACGTATGCTCTTTCTACCGCCTGATCTCCGGCTGCCTCAAGCTCTCTCTCAACTGACTGAGTCGAACCCGGAGGGGTAGGTTTCTAACGGGTGGCAGCAGACTTGTATTCAAATGCTGATGAAATTGACCAGACAGTCTTTGATCTGGCCTCTTCAAATATTCGCCAAGAAATTGAAGTGAACATCTGAAGAGGTAGCGAGAATTACACAGTACAACAAGCATTCCACCCGTATATTCTTTCGGTAGCATAGTACATTGTGTATCAATGGCGCAAAGAACTATTTTTCGAGTGTGAAATTTGCAGCATGAGCCGAAGTCGAGTATGCTACAATCACACTCACCAAAATAGCTTTAGGCGGGCGCAAAGCACTTTTCCGCCCGAGGACCGAAAAGATCTGTTTTGCGCCCGATCACTTTACTAACAATAAGAGCATTGTTACAATCGGGAAATAGGAAAGTCGAAGCCCGCGATCTCTTTGCCTGATGAGAGTAGTCTGGATCGAGATTGAGACGTTACTCCAGTATCCGATGTGAGTGACACAGAGGCGTCAAATAAAGATACTCCCCAGAGAGCCCAGGGCAAGATCAGACGTCGGGTTCGCACCCCAAAAATCGGAATGTTGTAAATATTGAGATGTTTTATGTTATGGGGTGACTGTAGTGTGGAGTAATGGTAGTTTCCACCCTCTCGTTTAATATTTAAAAGCTCATATGAAATATGTCGATTCTCGAGCATAAATATAGGGATCTCTACGCTCCCAGGGTATAGCTGCGGACTCCTTGAATCATTCATTTGCGTTTGTTCTCCGCATGTATTTTATCGAGTGGCTTTCTACCAGCGATATTACACACCGTGAATTGAAAACTGAAATACTCAATTAACACTAGGTTTTATTTTTGTAAAATCCCCGAAGACCAAAATAAGGGTTGTCGTGCCTCTGCGTCGTCCAATTACCACTCGGGATCAGAGTGAGCTTTTGAGCCCCGGACAAAGCAGCGAAGTGGTTTGATAGTTGGAGGATCCCCAGATCTTGAAAGTTGGACGGGTGTTTAGCTCGCGCACCCTCTCAGGCAATGAATCCCGGAAATATACACGTATGAAGGTTCGGAGGGCTTGCCCTCCTAAACGTACATTTGATATTCGTAAATCTGGCGGCCGGTTGCTATAAATCAAAAGCCACCCTTCGGTACGGCCCTGGGTTATGGCGAACCAGTTCGCACACCCTCAAGTGTCTACAGCATCCGCTCGACATCTCTTACCCTCTTTTAAAAATTGATTTCTACCGTCCCACCGTCTTTTATACCGAGCCAATATTTCCCAGGGTTTTGACACAAGTTTTGCGTTGAAAAATATGGAAAACACTTTAGTATCATAAGGAGGAGATCGACCAGAGGCACGGCCGCGCCAGGACGGTCTGGCTATACACGGAAGGGAGGAGTACAGAAGTTCAACAGCAATTCTCGGAATTCTTGGTCAGAGTCATTGTGCCCTTAATTAAAAATCCAACAACCCAGCAAAAAAGACCCCACCCGTGCCTGCGAAGAGCACGACTCGACTAATACGGGACACCAGGGTTAAGGGCCGGGCAAACCGCATTCTTCAGTTTAATTCTACAAATTTATAGGATAGCGGTTGGTGCGCGGAATTGTAGACTACCATACGACTCTCCTCTAGAATTTTCACAGACACTCAGGTTTGCTGAAAAATTATCGAAACCCCTTGGTTTTAATACACCGTAACCGGCGTATAAAAAGACGAAAATAATTGATTAAATTGTAGATTATTCGGGTCACGAGGTGATACCGCCAACGATGGAGGCATCGGAGCGTAAGAAGAGTCGGTTTGTCTTCTGGGATGAAGGCGCCGTCGGGGTTGGGGCGGACCTCGGTTCCTCGAGGCCTCGCGCTAACAGAGGGCGATGGAAATAATTAAACCACCTCGCTCGGGCGCAAGTTTTTACGACAAGGTGTTCATTACGGTGGGTAATTAAGACGCCCCGTAACTAGACCCGCTAACCACCCCCGGGGGCGGTAAACCAACTTCTGAGTTCGCCGATGAGGGAGTCAAGGCTCCCGGTTTAAGGGTGCCGAAAACTTTTTTATAAGCGGCGAGTTGTTATTGGTGATTATGGCAAAGAACGGGCCCAAGTCGAGGGAGGGTGGCCCTAGCTAACTTGGAATTGTTTTAATTGGCTCCTTGTTATTTCGTCCGAGGACGATTCCTTCGGCAATGGGTCAGAAAACTTTTATAAAAAATATAAACGTAAAGAAAACTTCTTATACTATTATCATAAAATTTATCCCTCGAAGTATCCATTATTAGTCAATGGCGATCCAATTGAGTCAGTAAGCAATTGATTAGGGTTCGACGTTTCGACGACCTTCCGTCATCGTCATCGGCAACTTTATTAGACAAAGTCTGACTTGATCGGATCGCCATTGGCTAATATTTAAAACTTCTTACCTTTATATTCAGGGGCCATCCTGGATCAGAATCTGCTAATTGATTCTAAATATGTGCGTAGTAATTTGGCCGAGTAACTTGCTACTCAACTAACGTCAACACCGGTTAAGTACTGATATTAGTTGGCGTCTAAACACCGACTAAGTCCGTTTAAGCCTCGACCTCGAGAGGAATTACCTCAGTCCTGCGCCCGCATTAATAAGTGACCGTCCTCTACAAATATATGTATACACGCCCTCCATCCTCACCCTTAGTTTTGGACACGTCGTTGTACAGTATTGGCCGATTAGATTAGCTTGATTAATAATTGACCGGAAGGATAAACGCTAATTGAGATATCCTGTTATCGGAGATGCTTCCGTTACTCCGAACTAATCCTTAACGTGTGTAATTTGGAACGAAGGCAGATCGAATACAGTCGCGAATTTGATAATTTGTGTTCTTGCACGGTTTTTGCCGAGGATGAAAAATCGACCGAATATCATATTTCTGTATCTTCTTTAAAAAAAATTCCATTTCCGGAATCGGTATTCACCTCGGGGCGGTTCGAATCGTCGTGGACAAACGGTGGTCCTTCGATATTCCTCGAGTTGTACGATTTTCGTGGGGTTGAACGGAACGAACGAAAGTATTCAGTATTTCTATCTGTGTATGTAAGGTTTTTTGCGTGAAACTGAGTCGTGAATCAAACCCCGTGCTTACTCGATTTCTCCAGTCGTTTAAAAATGATAAATGCTCGGTTGAAATATCGCTGAGAAAAATACACAAGGGCGGTGGCGACATCGAGCTGTGAGACTGAGGGTGGAAGAGATCGAAAAACTAATATCCGCCCCTGGGGGCCGTTTGTTTCGTATTGTTTCGGACGCCGGCGCCTCAACCCCCGATTCCTTGCACCCTGCGACCACCTCTTGGTTCCCTTCCCCGCGTGATTGAGTATCGCCATTCTTTATGGACTTTGCGATCCGCAGTATGATCAGAATGAGAAAACCATTTGCAGGCTGATCCTTGAATGAACAAAAAAACGCGACCTTGATCCTAATTTTCTGTATAATTGCAATTCGCTAATTAAGAGCCGATGTTCTCTCATATCGTTCGCAGTGTCCCACGACCGTCGTACATCACTTTGGATGATTTATATCCCCGAGGTTGGCGCTAGGGTGTCGACTAGACGAACGGTTCTCTGTTTTCGTTATATATCTTCTGATCCGTCTGAGGTTAGCGTTTAGAAGATTTGTGGAACCACGCAAGGGACCGTCTTCACTCCGGTTGGTTTCTACCCGGTGCAGCAAACCAGACCAATTTCGCGAGTCTGAGACTGTGGATGTGACCCAAGGCAATTAACCCGAGTTGCTACACCGGATGATTTATAGGCGAGTTTGCTACGTCCGTGAGTTTTATCTTCCACACCATGCAACGGGATTCGGTAGCGCAAGCTCGGTAAGCTTAGTCAAGTCCCGCTAAGCCACTCGATGTACGCATGCATTATGTAGAATATAATATCCGAAGCTGTAGGTGAAATCTTCGATCGAGGTTCCTGAATCGAGTCGACGCGTGACGAGGAGGTGACGTCGTAACCGTGTTAATCTTAATAGATATGTGCCAGAGGCACCCGAGATAAGATTAACTCCCTGTTAACCTCAAGTCCTTCCTACGAGCTAAGGGTAGCTACTATCAGACGAGAATACCACCGGAAGTGCCCCTTAATAATAATTGCAAACAGTTCCAAGATCACGGGTTAGGGTCGGGCTCGGGATTAGGGCCCTCGAAATTACAGTGCCTGCAGCCTCGCTGCGCGTGCTACACCTCGTGCGATACCTGACCGAATTTGGAAGCGAATAATCTTTGTTTGGATTATTTTTCTTGCAGGTTATTGTCGGGAAGATGGTATGAAAAAGTGTACAGTGACGAGGACAGGTGTGTCTAATTTTCCTAATGACAATTTAAATGCATGAATCTCAAACTGTACGGTTGCTTGACTCTCAGACCGTAAAACTGACGACCCAGAGAAGGAGGATGTGGAATAAAACTCGTATACCCCGTCGTCTCAACCAGCTTCATCCCCTATCAATTTCCTTAATTTGACTCACAATAAACCATCCCTATGCAAAGCAACAGACCCTAAAACTCCCTGTGTGCACCCCTCGAGGAAAAATTCGATCCTGTAAACAAGGAGCATCCGATTCGAGGTCTGATTCTTTTATTCCATGGGACGTAGAAAATTAATCCGGGGTCTTCTTTCTGGTTCCATACGTGTCGAGGTACCGACGGAGGCGACTCTAGCCACTTAGGGGAAAATCTATCGAAAGAAAATCTTGAGAGGCGGAACCCCTGGCGTGAAATAATTGATCTTTTGGCCCCCCAACCAGGTCGAGCTGCCTTGGTTTTTAATTCAATCAAACGCTTGCCAAGTTGATTGACGGCGGAACGAGGGGCGAGGAACTGGCTAAAGAAAGTAGGCGGCTGTATAACCGAATTTAGCGCTTTTTAATTCCACGGATTCGCAGCTTTCCCCGATGCAGGGGCTCCTGATACAACAAACGAACCAACCGCCGACTCTCTGACTCTCCCCTAAATCGCTGATAAGGCTTTGCAAATCTACGGCTCAGTCTCACCCTCACGACCACGTTCTTCGGTTCTCAACGATTTTTTTATTCACCCAAATTATCAAGCTCCAGAGCTTCAATTCTCGGATAACCGTTGATCGAATTAAAAATTATTAACTGTCAAGAAAAATTGATGAACGATTACTCATCAGAGAATTAGTTTCTCAGGTCTCAGACATGATAGATAATGAAGTCTATGACGTATCAAAATTTTAATTTTTTTTTTACCTCAAGATCAGTTTGAATCGAGAGCGGTTGAGACCCACTCGGTATTGATGCTCGATCAGGCAGCCCCTAGGGGTTTAATTAAATACAACCGGTATCTCCCTCTACTTATCTCATTCCGTTCTGAACGGTGAAAGAGCAAAGTGAGCCATATTTTCCACTAAACCACCCTCGACAAGTTTGGATATAGCTTGTTTATATCCATAATTCAACCCACTTTATTATAGATTCCTGTTGTAAATTCCAGACGTAATTTTGAGCGAGAGATTGACCCAGAAAGTAATTTATCTCGTCGTTGTATGCCCTCGTTCGAGAGAAGTCATACACCAAGTTCGAAAGTAATAAAGCTCGAGAATAAATACCAAACGAATACGTTCGGGATGAGAAAAGTCATGTTTTTTGTTGCGGGGCGTGTAACGAACGGGCGGTAATGACAAAGAAGAGAGGATATTGCAAAACGTGAGACGGATGGAAGAAAATAAAATGAGAAACGAAAGTCAAATATCAGGTGAAATTTTCGGACTCACTTTCTTGTGCAATTTTTTTTTCTCATTCTCCCAGCCCCCGGCCACCCTACAGTCTACAACCTTCATATTAAGTCAAGCTTTGTTTTTAAATTGGCGATTGAGGAGAAAAGAGCGAAAGACAAGGGCGACAAAAGCACGGGGGTGAACATGCCGGGGTCATAATACCGAATACAATTTTACTCCCCCTCGAAGCTACTTATACCCATCTGAAAATGTTTAAATCAAAAACCCAGTACATAAAATTGCGAGATTGAAAAGTAAGGTGACGAAAATCTGTGATAGCTGCATGAATCATGTAGATCGACGTATAAATCCAGTAAGCCACAGCAGGTATTGCTTCGGGCAATACGACGGGCTCGCTGACGGGAGGGCTGCGACACCCACCCGTGTCAAGAATTCACGCGACCGGAGGGTGTCGAGAGCGCGGTGGTGTGGGGCGACCATGGGGGATCATAATTAACCAAATACCGATAATAACCCCTCCTCCCGAATCTCGGAACCAGGTACAATGCAACGGGAAGTTTTGGTACACCTGTAATGCAATCTATCGCCACTGCATAGAGTCGTCTGACCCGAAGAACGGAATTGATTTCGCGTCTGTAAAAATATGTAATGCAAGAACATGAAGCAATACTTGCAGGTTTTAGAGAGAAACTCATCTCATAAATGAGTGCGAAATCGTCACATCGGAAATGCAGAAGTCTGAGGTCCTCGGAGATCCCGCATCTTCTTTGAGGACCGAGTAGTGGCCAAAGCGCGCGGCTCCTCGGTCCCTCATCCCCTAGACTCATACCAGTCACCGTCACCATTCCCAACCCCCAGTCTCGGTCTTGGTCTCGGTCTCGGGTTCGGGCGCGTCGCCACCCTCCGCCCTCCCACAGCCTTCCACCTTCCACCTTCTACCCTCGGTTCTCCCGAGCGCCCCTTTACGGGTCTGGCGGCGGTGGCAGCGGTGTCGTATCTTGGGCTCCGCGGCGCGCCGCTCTATCGACGTTCAGCCACCCCCGACTTACCCCTTCCAGCCCCGAGAAACCCCGAACGACCCCGACCACCACCGACCACCCTTCTGGTAAATCGAGATTCCCGAGATACAGAGTTGGATACAGTTCAAAAGATGCTGCCGAAGGAGTCCCACCAGGGTACAGAATTCCGTTATTGAGACGCACCAAGAATTTAGGGGTGCAAAACCTTAAACCACTGTCATACAGACGTCAGACTGACGCACGCCCGCATGACCATTGCATGATGATTAGGAATACTTTTTGAGCTTATTTTGGGTTTTTTTTAGTCTGAAGACCTTCTCGAAAATAAGAATTGACAATGAATACGCATATCCCGAAATCGAGTCGAGATATATAAATGGTACGAAACAGTGGAGGGCATGTTGGTCTTGTAACCCTAAATCAGGGCTGATTTCGTAGGAACAATTCGACCCTTGGAGGTTGGTGTCCGGCGTCGGTAGCGTCGGGTCGGTCGTCTGGTGGGCAAAGTCGAGAGTGGTGGAAGCAGTGGGCGAGAAAGCGAGATAGGGTGCGGGATGCATGGAAGAAGATTTAATTAAGCTGGCGCCGATTTATCTCTCTGACAGGGACTCCCCCGCCCTGGGATCCCCGACGGACCCTCGGACTCCACGACACGATTTTAGGTAGCTCCGCAAGCTCGCCTTAGGGTAAAACCTTCCGAAACCGCACCCAACGTGTATTAAATACTCGTCATACTTTTTCCGCACCTCACCTTCGACTGAACGGGAACAACAACCCATATTTATTTACCGATTATAAATCGGGTTTCTCCACGCGCTTTCCACTTCAGTCTAGGCTCCTGGGGCATGGCGACGTCCCGTGAAGTCAAACCTCCTTGCCAAGGTGTACCGTTACTTTGTACCGCTTTGAGAGCACGAAGTGGTGTAGGATGAGAGCGGTGGTTGCTGGTATAAGTAAGGGGGTGAAAAGGGGGAATGGGAATGGGAATGGGGGGGTCAGGGGGAGGGGGGCTCTTAGCCGTGTTAATGCCTTGAGAGGGGAGCGTTAATTAATAATTGCAGGAGGGTGCCTCTACTAAGGCTGAAAGCTTCCGTACGGATCATACGTGTTGTAGAAGGACCGGGAACCAGGCGAACGTGGGGGTCAAAGGGGGAGGTTATACCCAGGCTTACCCTCTAAGGTCGTCGGGTTAACTCCTGTGCCTGCGTAGTTAGCGATAGGTTGTACACACACGTAGGTTACATACCTGTAAGTAAACGGAGCCCGTGTCAGGCAACTGGGTTACCATCTGGATCCCCGACACCAGAAGACAAAAGAAATTGATGAAAAAATGAGGGCAAAATTTTCAAACTAGCCCAACTTTGACCCAAAGTTTAGAATTCGTCGGTTTGAATTGATCCAGGTTCCCAGCTGCCCGGCCAAGCGGACGGCGAGTGGACACCGTTTCCGTTCCGGTTTGTCGTTCGCGTAGAACGAAGCGTGAACTATGGGGTTGCCTATCGATTGCCTAAAATTTTAGGTAAATTTACAGTGTTGTAACAGAGCTGAGAATTCGGCGATCCAAAGACGGAAGAAAAGTATATCGCCAGCTAGCTCGTTCTCCCGGTCATAAAAGTGGGGATCGCGTAAAATCGAAGGCAATAGACGTCAGGAGGTTTTTTTCCCGCGCGCATTGCACCGTGTGGAAAGTCGTATTAGAAATTGCCCGTCCCGCGGCAATACCACTTGGATAGTAGGTTCACGAGGGCATCCGCAGAGCGGAATAAGGATTTATAGTTTAATATCTTGGCGGGAGAGCGTTGTCACATTTTCAACCTCCTGGTAGGAACTGTATAGATATAGCTATCTCGCGACCCCTGCCAGGGTGGTGAACTGAGCTATTCACCCAGCCCCCGGTCCCAGCGTGCGGAACACCAGCCTCCTTCTCTATACGTCTCTAATCGTAGGATCAGAGAGGATTTTGGGAAGATTTGTTTCGGTTTTATAGGGCCGTTTAGGCGTGTAGATTCGGTCGTTAGATTGGTAAACGCTTGCTTGGGGTTCAGAGGGTGGCCTCCGTGTCCAGGAGTTCCGGACTTACGGCATATCCTGCAGGACCACGACGTAAAAATAATGCCGAACCCATCTCCTCGAATTGCCTTTGTTTTCCGACATTATTTACAAGACGATGACCGCCAGTATTTCATTCTCGACAATTTTCGATCCATTTTTCCCGGAGGATCATTTTCAGGCTCCGGCGATCCTCGTTGAACTAACGTCGGTCCGTATTTGACCCCTGAACCCTGGACCCTGAACCCCGAGCAACGAGTTCAATAGCTCAATTAGCACGGGCAGTTGGCGCCATCGGAGACACTCTCTTGCCGAGGGCTCACCCTCCTCGCAAAACCCATTTTCATTTCTGATTTTGCCCGCGGGTTCGCGTACCCTTTCGCTACCGATGGTCTGGATTGGCTAAATCTCCCGTAGCACACGCACGTCGTTAAAGTGCTACCACTATCGATACGCTGGACAGTATAGCGCGTGATACCGGGACATGGAGCTATTTTTATAATGTGGAGTAAATGGACTTATTTGGCCATTTGTGTCGCGGGGATCTTCGTACTGTTCATCATTTCCGCACTGACTTATCGGAATCGGGTCGAGACCGGGACGTCAGCTCAGCAAAATACGGAACGATACTCGCCGATCGTAAGCTGTACGGGTTGTTCAGACTTTGAAAGTTTGTACGTCACGAAATAAGGCAGTTGATATACATAAGCCTCTTTTCTCCCTGATCCGGTGAACGCTGAAACATTCAGATCCCGGAAGTCAGGTCCCCCGCGGGAGGATACCTCACCGGAAGTGCCTAAGACTCGCAAGAGTGCCGGCAGATTGGCGAAGGGACCGTGGAGGATATTAAAGGAAATAGCGGTATGATTAGTTGAATACGTGCTCCGGCACCCCTCAAACTGTTACAGCTCATGTTGTCAAAAAGCCCGTCATTCCTATTACCGTCAAACTCGACGATACCATCAGACCCGTTACATACTCGCGTCAATCAATTCGATCATCATCCACGACACTGCGAAACACTATTATAGATCGCCAGGCACGTCATCGACAGGGTATAACACTCTCGGCCAAACCGGAAGTAGCAAAGTTCCACTTGTATGATCGCCAAATTCTCCGATATTTATAGATCGGTGGGCATTTGTCTCTAGCCCACTCGTAGAAGTCGGCAAAGATAGAGAAAAGTGATGGAACTCCGAATCATGAAGCCTTAGTGCAGCCTGACTTGACTCTTGAACACGGGTCATGGTGTCTGGCACTTACAACGTTTCCCACTGAAGCTTCGATCGGTGTAACCCGAGGCGACGTTCACCGTCTTGAGACGACTCTGTGTGTAAGACACTTTCTGCCGAAGGAAACTTTCAAATTTCTTTGAGAACCGTTTGTTCCGAAATTCGTGTCGAGTAAAGCTACATGACGTTGGGACGATTCGTCACGAAGCTGGATGAAGCCTACCTCAACCAAAATGACCGAAAAATCGGCAGGACCAGAATTCTGGACATTTCAAAAGACCGCAAATGACCAAGCGTTCCGGTAACTGCTCTGGTTTCCGTGTTTTTGGGGTTATTTGCTTGATTTAGGGGCTGAAACGTGCGTTCTATGTTCTGCGAACAACCCTTTCTTCCCTTTAACAACGTGTGACATCTGCCATTAGGTGTTTCAACATTTAAAAAAAATATATATATATATTCTCATCAGCTGGGTAGTTTCTCTCCAACTAGAAAATCCTGCTTTTCATTTATCAGCCCTCCGCAAACTAGACTGCCTCCAACATTGCACTCGCCACATTAAAACTTTCACTGTAATAACCACCACGAATCGATAACAACCTGTTCACTTTCGGTCCAGAATTATGAAATGCCAATAGAACAACAGGTTTACTTTTGGAAAAGCAACAATTTTTCCGAAATGAAGCTTGATAGTCTGTTGGTTTGCTCGTTGCCAAAATGGGGTGAAGTAGAGTTTATGAATCCAAGCATACCTATACCAAGAGTACGTTGACAGTGGAATTTCTCCCTCCTAAAACTGTGAAATTAAATAATAATGAGAAGAAATTCCTGGTCTATTAGCATCAATAAAATCTCTCTGATGGTTCTCCCCGGAGTACATCCAACGAACGTCGGGTCTGTCCGCTTGTAAATATCCCGGTATTTGCATAGACCTGGCGTGCTCCTAGTTTGTCTTATAATATTAATAAGGGTAGTTTCCGCTCCGGGGGTGGCGAATGGCGGCTACCATACAGCGAAGGCAGAAGGGCTGCACGGAGAAGGCATGGTCTCGGGAAGAGCTATGCTCGCTATGTCCGGTAAGGTCGGTTGCTACTCGTGCTGCCCCGAAGGGGTGAAGGCCGGACCTTGTTAGCTTGAGAATGTTAATTTATTAGGGGTCGCAAGAAGTATGCGAGCGAACGCGTAGACGGGTCGCCGTTGGTCGTTCGTACCAAGTCGAAGGGTCCCAGACTCCGGCCATGCACACTCGTACCGCGTGGTCGGCCGAATCCACGTGGATTTGTGGATTTCTCTGAAGTGAAAATGATGAAAAGCGCAGAGGGTGTCCAGCCTGTAGTAGTCGCGTAAAAAGCACCAGCGAAAAAGTGGTGGTTCTCTCGTTGGGAATCCCCACCGTGGTGGGAGTCGAGTTGTAACAACCCCTAACGATGATCGGGGGAAGATCGGGGAGTTATACTTTTAATAAAGCGTCGAGGGTAGCCGCGGGAGCGACCGGAGCGAACGGTGCGCCGCTGAGGAGGTCGAGGGTGTTGCGACGCCACACGTGTCTTGAGGGTGGTAATTACGCGGCATCTGCAGTCACCCACCTCCTCTCTCCTTGCCTCTGGTACGACCTTAGGGGTGGCCAGGGGTGGCTATGGGTGGCTAGGATGGGTGGCCGCAGTATTGATTTTGTCCAAGACAGCCGCCGCCGCCGTTGCTGCCGCCGCGGCCAACCCCAGACCCACCTCTGGGTACCCACTCGCCTCCACTGCCACCCCCTCATCTCCCACGGCTCTCTCGCAGCGCCAGATAAGAACCCGTACAACCCGACGGTACTCTCTCTTCCTCGCTCATTCGCGTCTTCTCCATTCCCATCCTTCTCTACTCTCCTCTATCTCTATTTTGCTATAGGTGTACACTGTGTCAAAGAGGGATTCGCTAATGCATAGGTCAAGATGTCGGGGGATCATGTATCCTGTAATTCGAGTACGCGTCGTGGCTCAAGTGATTTGGCTGCATCTTTTTTTGCAACGAGTTATTCTTTCTTGTTCTTCCTTCTAACTTCATTTCACAGAACTGTAGAATTTTTTACTGAAAAAAACATACGAACGAATTATTTGAAGCGAGCCATTGAAGTAGCAATGAGTGTCTGCATTGAGATATTTTTGGACAAATATTTCAAACACACAGAATTTTCGTTTCCGAACAAATATGGCAAAAATTTCAATTGCGAACCCTATTTCTTTCTTCGAGTGTCAAGCTAAATATATGAATGGTTTTTAGCATCTTCTTTCGATCACTCACTTGTGGTTGTAGTTTCTCCAGGGCGAAAAATCACCAGAAATGATTTTGAAGCTCAAGAAATTCTTTACAAAAAAAGTCTCAGAAGTTTTTCTCTTTAGATCGACCCTTGTATACAAGCTCAAACGTTTATATCGGAGACATCGAAGACTTATCTTTAATTCGGTCCACTTGAATAAATAATTTGCATAAAGTGATCGCGAGTAGATCGTCAGCTTCTGAGTGGGCCGATGGCGGCCGTGTGGATGGGTTGCTTGCCGAAAGGAGATTATACAGTTCGTGTTTCCCAAGTTATGTCGCTGAACGAGCGACCGATGAAGTCCAGGCCGCCACTCCATCGCGTTGCCAAAGTAACAATATAGTTTGGAAACTTGGCCTTCCAGACGACGACGACGACGACGGCGACGGTGGACGTGGGAGCGCAGCCAGCTGTCCGGTAGTTAAAATGCATGTCGTCCCTTGAGTCCCGTATTCAAATACAGGATCAGTCCTGGGATCCTTCGGCTCGGTATCCCAGAGTATTCTGATCCCGGTCCGGGTCCACATCCCTGGACGAACTTTCCTCAGCTCCTCTCTCCACCTCGACGAAAAGGGTGCCTCTGATCCTCTGAAGGTCCTGCGATTTCTGGACCGTCTCAACACCGATAAAAAACTGCGTTTCAACGAGTTTAAAATTTCACGAAACCCAGTGATTGTCTCATCCATAAGAACTGCCTTGATATATTTTTCGATGCATATTCAGCCGACTCCTCGACAATGAATCACTCCGATATCCGTATCTCTTAGTACCGACTATGAATACAATATCGAATGGGCGCGATAAAAACATCCCCACTATTATACCGTTTATTCATTTTCTTCCGTGACCATGGTGCCGGAGGGCGCAGTATCGAATACCGCGTCCGGATTGGCGAACGTGAGCGATCGCGCTGGGAAAAAAGTTGGTAATATCGTATAGAATGCCCGTGCGAAAACTATGGATGGAGGATATGAGTTATAGAGAGGCAACCAAAGTGGCAATTTTCGTCTGCTTCTAGAAATTTCAGAGCGACGATGAATGTGGATAACGGAATATAAGAGATTATAACTCAGAGTCCGGTTTCGCAGGAGGTGTTGAATTAATTCGTAAAATTGGACATTGAGATGCGAGTCAAGGGTGCAACGAAGGGATATATTCACCGAGCTGGACAAAGGTCCGACCCAGCACCGGACAGTCGTATGTACCCAGCTTTGTCAGACCGCAGTTTAAGGAGCTTTGGCTCCCATTTAATCCTAAGAGAACAAAAACCAGACGAGATAAACGGAAGGGTTCAAGAGGAAAGCGAAATCACGTTAAGTGCTTTCTCGCCAATGAATAGCCGAATATATCTCTCGTTCGGTCAAAAGTCTATTTCTGCGAGCACCCACAAATTTATCCCACTTTCAGAATAATTGGGTGAAAAAAACTCGTCAGTCAAGGAATGGCGACTTTTATACGCAGTGTCCCACTCGGGATAGCGGAATCGAGTTGTACGACTGCTATAAGGGAATCCCTCGGTCCTTAATCGGTCGAGTGATCGAAGAGTCCCTCCCCATCGTGCCGGAATCCACCCGCACGCATCCTTCACCCATAAGGGCCAGGCCTGGTCAAGAGAACAGGAGAAATGGCTAATTCCGGATATTTATGTAGGGCTCTTCTCGTACGGACCGAAGTAGGGGGCTGTTACGGCTTCGAGATCGCGGCTATAACCCAGAAGAGCCAGAAGCGACCAACTGACCAGAAAATTAACCCTCAAGTAGATTCGATAGAATAGGGTTGTGCCAATTCGACCACTCCGCACTGACTTTATTCCTCCTATCCGTACTTATGGCTATCCTCCGATCCGTTTCTTCTCCAATGGGTTCACCAGCCTGGCTACTCAATCACCACTGAATTACGAGTGACCGTAAACTGCTGAATGATAGCCTGCAGGGTCGAGGCTAGAGAGGAACTATTCAATTTTGTGAATCGAGAATTTTAGAGTTTCGACGGTGTGAGCGAGGCCTAAAATCGGTCCTGCGGGATGCTGCGGCGTTCCGAAACGCATTAATCACGGGATATATAATTCTGGCAATCTCGATCGGTTGACATATTGTCCGCCTAGCGAAACAAGACTCGCGAACCTTAGTTTATTAATCAGTCCAGACTCGGCCAAGCGTGGAGCGACCCCAACCCCCCATTCGCGAGGCGGGCTACGTTCCAACGCCAGTGGTAGTACCCGCTACCATAGCATCCCCCAATAAAAGTCAACAAAAGACTAACGATTCATCCAGCTAATGGAAAAGTCCAAAAACAGAGGAAAGTCCCGCTGCTACCATTCCTCCGCTACTGCTCATAATTAAGCCGACTTTTAGCAGATTACATCTTCGGTTTTGCTCTTCTTGTGAAGATTCGAACACGAAATATCAACAATCCTCTATGAATCGTTGATCGATCTCGTCTTTATTCGTATATTCGAAAAATATACTATATTCCGCGTGAATGTTGGACGTAGACGTTTGTTTGCACCCCTGCAGCGTTTGGCAAACAGAAGATTGTAATCTGGATTAAGAACGTTTAATCCGGTCCAGGGGAGAAAAATCTGCCCTCCGCACCCTCTTAATCTTTTCTCTCGTTTCTCTCGCGAAGAGTTCCTCTCGAGTTCCTTTTCTCGGATACTCTACAGTTTCCCGCGTCGTTTCTTCCACGGGGTGTAAACCCCTTGTCGGCATATTGCCACGAATTCACGGCTATAAAAACGGGGGTGCGAACGAAGGAGTTGAAGGGGTTGTTCGCCGGCTACCCCGCGGGGTTGGGGGCGAGTGACAAATGGCTCGGAATAATACCACCCCCACCTTCGCCCACAGACTGGAATACGTACGGGGTTGAAGCTGCCACCTTCCACCTTCTATCGCAACAGGGGGCAAAACAATGCTGTTAAATGGTGTCTTTGTTTCACACCGATACAGATCTCGCTCTTATTTTACAAAGTGTCCGCTTCTCGCAGCCTTTTGACGTATACCGAACGATCATGTTCCTCGGCATCCACTAACTGGATAGCAATAAATTTGCCTACCCACCGCCGTTGTCCATCCATTTTATATGCTGACATTAAACAGGATCTTAACTCTTTTCCTTCAATGCTACTTCGCTTCAGCTTCGATAACAGTTAACGACCATTGTTACCCAGCTCGACTGTATTTAACCGGCACTTCGTTCTCCTGAGAGGTTTTACGCAGTTAATTAATGATTTTGTTCGCTGAAAGGGCATTTTTTGACAGCCGCAAAAAAAAAAAAAATTTGAGTACAGAGGATTGCGAATCGCCATTATTCAACGGGGTAGCAAAAGTCTGAACAAAGCCCGCCTTTTTGGTTGAAATTATTCGCTGTGTGGTGGGGAGATATTTGTTTGAAAATTGCTTCGGCCGGAAAATCAATTTCCGTGATATAATTAGCATGACCCTCTACTGAATACTTTGCCTCCGGCGATATTTGCTCCACATTTTACAGCTCGAAGAGTAGTCGGTCCGCCCCATTGTTCGCCGGCAGGAAGATTTTAATCACGTTGATTTCTCAACGGTAAAGACAGACCATGCGTTGATCTTCAGCGATTTTTTTTATCAACCAAACCGTAAGACGTAGATAGTGGGCGTCAATCACGACACAGCACGAGTTTAGATAATTAATCTCTCTTTGATCGGAGACTGGCGAGCTGATTTCACTCAAATGGATCAGGCTCCTTTGATGACTGGGCACTATTTTTTTTCATTAACTTTTTTGCATCCCGAGGGCATTCGGCCCAGAACAGAATGGGATCAGAATCGAAGAGGACACAAAGCTACTTTAAATAAAGGAGAACTCCATCCATTGAGCCCATTGTCAACCTTCGACGTTGACAGAGCGCTTGCCAGGCGCAAGTCGCCCCCGAATCCATCATCTCTATAGAAAACCTTAATTATTTTCTCATGAAAGAAACTTCCTTCTCCGAACCGATTGATTTTTTATCGTTATCTACCTCCGTAACCTGCTGCTGCTGCTGCTGCTCTCCCGACATTTTCTGCAGTCACGAAGCAAACTATCGTGGATCACCAACGGGATAGTATCGAACGGTCATTTTAAAATGGCATTATTTTAGTGCTGGGGTAGAGCGAAGAGAAAAGTTTGAATTTCGTGAAACAAACTTCTCTAATTCTCACGTCCAGCAATTTTTCCGTTTCATCACCGCAGGGGAAAGAGTAAACATTCTTTGTTCGAAGCAATTCTTTCAGTGTACGAACATTTTTTTTCCACCTAAAATCTAACGCTCTCCTTTCCCGAACCATTAAGCAAAAATGTTTGGCTAACCGAGGCAAAAATCCGGTGGATGTTTTTTTTCCACACTGAATTCCGTGCATGCCTGCACGCTCCGAGCGGACAAAAGACAAACGCCGTCGCGTCTTTCGTTTGTTTCAAGCGTCATTTGTTTGGCAGGGGGTGAGACGCCTCCAGGAACGGGCCAAAGGGAAAAGGGAAAAGGGAAAAGGGACGAGGGACGAGGGAAAAGAGAAACGCGAAGAGGGTTGGATGCAAGGATACGCACATATACCTACGGGGTTAGTCGGTTAAGGATGGGTAAGGCTAGAAAGGCCACATTTGAATGCCACCGGAAAGGGTGGTGTTTCCGCGCTCTTTCATCTCGGCCATCTCTGCTTTTTGGAACAACGTCAAAGTTTCAAATTATAGTTCACTGAATTTTAACGAACGAATCCGAACCAGCGATGACCGTGTTTCCGGTCGAAAAACGCTCAGAGAATATTGAAGTGGTAAACGTTCATTTTTCCGATAGCCCAACGCGACTTAAATTTGTTCATCAGAGATATGGTCTTTGTCTCTGATTTTCCCCCTTTCCATTTCAGGGGGTTTTCCCACCCACCGTACTCGAGGATGAAGCTTTATTTAGCAGATGATATTTACGACTTCCAATCCAGCCTCTGCCCTCACCTTTTATATTGTCTTTGGCAGAGACGTTGCCCGCTTTTTGCCACCCTACGGCTTCCTCTCGGCGAGCTTTCTTGAATTTTGATATTCCTATTTCGGCCGAAAATTTACTACATTCAGACGGAGCAAAGGTTCAAGGTTGTCTTCTCGAGCTCAGGGTGTGAAATGCAATCAATTACTTCGCCCCTTTTCTAGTTTTGATGCAATAACGAAACGATCTCAACAAGATCTGACGTGACCAAAATACACGAAAATTCGCCTCTCGACCACCACCGCAAAAACTTGTCTAAACGAAGATTTTACGCTTCTAAAAATCGTTCGCCTGTGCAAATAACAATTTATAGGGAAACAAATTTGTCAATTGAGCATCTTACGATCAAGCCCCATCCCTGGGGCGGGAGAAACGGTTGTAAACAGCGGGAGCAAACACAATATGACGACCGCCCCTGGGTAAGGGTACACGACATGGCGCGGGGCGGAGGGTGACACCGAAACTCTCCGTCTCTCTCGCATATGTGTATCGTGTACGAAGTACCAACATTCGCAAGCATCCGTATCCTACATATGTTTCAATTCCGAGTAAATACACGCTGGTTTATCGACTCTGAGCATGAACATTAATGTGCGAAATGAACTTTTTGTCGGTACCACCGGGGATGCCTTCGCTGTCCGTCGCCCCGATTCTTCGATAGGGACTTCATTTTTCACTCGTCTAACAGAATTTGTCCAACTCGGACCTCCGCTCGGTGGAGGGTTGGATCTAATTTCAGGGGGGTGTCCCGGGTTTAGGCGTGCAGGCTCGATATGGGGATGGGCAAGCTTCACCCTTGTAACGATAGCACCGGAATCATTTATACGAATTACGGCCCTCTCGGGTCGCGCGTCGTTTGTTATTATTAGTTACTTCGCGGGAGTAATGCTCTTGCGATAGACCCGGAATCTCACAGCCACCCGACAGAAATTTCAATCCGAATGATTATAAAACCGAAAATCCCATAAGATCAAGGAGCTCTGCCTTCACCAGTTACCCAATTTCAAGGGGAGTTTTCGAGTTTCGGGCACGAAAAGGTGACCCAGTGGCAACGAAGACGATGCTGGTGGTGGTGCGTAATGGGTGGCGGACTTGGTCTAGACTCTGGTTGTTATCACGCAAGATGGCCGCTGTGAGGCCACCGTCTGACGTCACACCTCGGTCTCAACCTCTTCTCCCTCATTTTGACCCATATCAGGTAAACCCGGAATCCGCCAGTGTGCTGATTGACTACGGTGACAGGTATAGCGGGATTGTTATCGAGAAAACTCGTGAAAGTTATCAAGCGGAGTTGAAGCGGGACGAGGACATTGACAAAATTTAAATGACCATTTCCGAGATGAATACCCAATTTACCCCTTTCGCGAGAGGCTGAGCGGTCCTGGGCTTATTATCTAAAGTGCTCGGCTGAAAAGAGAATAAAAAGCTGAAAAAAGCTCCGGCCAAAGAAAAACAAAAAGCAAGTGACGCCGTCAGACGCCTCGAGGCTTCTTATACTCCGGGGCGAAATCCCCGACAGGTTTGAAATAAATAATCCAAAAGCTTCGTTAGCCTCTTTACTTGATTGAAAGTACGCTATTTTCGATTTCGATTTGCACCGTAACAGCTTTCCAAATCATTTTCGGCTCATGGTATTTCCACGCGGGGCAAGTGGATGAACGAACCGCGGGATCTGCTCGTCCGCAGGCTATTTTTTCCGTCTATTTTAGCGGGTCTCGTTGAGTTGATATTCAATCGATGAATCAATCTGCTAGTAGTGACATTGACGAGATCGGACGGTACATGGATCTACAGTTTCACGGGTCGATAGTCCCGGAGTCCTATGTGCAGTCTAGCACCACCGGAACACAGGGGAACGCGCGGTCGCTCTACCCGATCGAACTATAGAAATGGACCGTTGGCGAGAGAGGCACGGGGCGATAGTTGGATGGAGCATAATATATACCCATGCAGGTGCGGGTGCGGGTGTATTAAAAACGGGGGTGGCTGTGGTCGGGTACCAATCATTCTCCCTTTTGCCTCTCGCACGGACCGCGAGGTCGTCACCAACGTGCGGAATCATGGGGGGTTTGGGCGCAGCGCGGCCAGAGCAGCTTCCCGTGAAATTTTAATCATGTCGTCATTGGGGTAGTTTGTTGTGATACGTTGACCAGATACCCGATACCCGGCTGGCTAATTTACCAAAAACCTTTACCCGTAACTTTATGCCTTTACAGTTACACAATTAACATCTTTTCAGAGTTAGATCGTAACTTCCAGCAACGCTCTTCGTCAGATCGATGACAGCGGCGAAGAACGTGATGTCACTGTTGAAAATGTGGTGTCAAAATACGGTAGACTTTGGCCACATTCCGTAGTGTATTCAAAATTTAGAACCAATGATGATGTCAAAAAAGGAGAAAAGGTGTTGAATCAGCAAAATTCACATCCCAAAGCAGAGTATAGAAGTTCACAGCGTTGATTTTTGACAGAATGTCTCAAAGTCTGAATTAAAAGTCAGTGGTGAAAAAAACGTGCCATTATCGCGATTAGGAAACGCATGCATTATGACAGAAAGTGTTTGTTTCCCAATATGAGTAGCGTGTCTTTCGTTCAAAATATGAGAAAGCATTTTTCTTTGAGTGGTCCGTCTCAATATTATGACTAACATTTAAGTCTATGAATATTTTTGAATGGTGAAGACTAGAACGTAACAGGGTTGGCTCATTTATGGTTTTATCTGAATCGAGGATATGGAAATAAGAAAATAGGAACTCAAGATATTTTGGATATCTGCATTTTTTTAGAATTTGAATAGATGAAGAATATTGAATTCGTTTTAATAGAACAAATGATATTTATTTCGTGACACATTTCAAACAGTTGATGATTTCAATCTTATAGATATATAGGAGTAGGTAAGATTCGACAAGGACAAATAGCGAAATGTTTACTCGACTTCGATTACGAAATCAATTGAAACTTTGAGCTTACGATCGGGTAGCGGTTATCCTGAGGCTAAATCGTTCGGATGTTCCAAAAACACTGATGAAGCAGAATTGCAGTTTGCAACTTGTCAGTCATAAAGAAGTTAGAACACATTCGCGAATTGTCCAGTATCGCAATCTGACCTAAGAAATGTTCTTATCAATTATCAATTACATTTTAAATTTCCTATACTACGTACCATATTTTCATTTCAATAATTTTTTATGCTTTTTTTATTAGAATTTTAGGGTAAGATATTTACATCGATATATAATTGTGGAATTAAAATTCTATCTCATTGTCTTTCAACTAGTCCTTCGATATCTGCGATTACACCACGTTCCTCAAGTTCTTCCTCTCTCAAAGAAAGGATCAATTTACACGAGATTGCATTAGCATGCATTAGACTGTCATTGATTACAGCGTTCTATCAGTAGTTCTTCACACAGACGGAAGAGAACTCTGAACTCGATCCTCTGCTTCCAAATGGCTGCTGTCTCTTTTGCCAACACAGAACCATACGCCCAACCATCAAATTCGACCTTTCGGTATTTTTGTGGTCACTTTCAACGTGATATGACTGCAGTGCGGATTCGCATTCGAGGATTGAAATTCGTAAATTTGTTGCTCACAGACTCAATGACCCCTGATAATCGGTTAATGCTTCTTATTGATTTCCTGTACCGTCATGAGCCTCGGATTCATCACAATTTCTATTATTTTTTTTGTTTACAGCCATGGTATAGGTTCAAGTACATCGAATATAATTACAATGATTAGTCACTTAACGCTAAGTCCTGCATGTATACATACAATACATGTCCTTAGCGACGATTAAGACTGTACACCGTGTGCCCAGCACTGTCGAAAAGTCATCAATGAACGATAGGCAATCATAGATTTGTCTATAATACTTTCGAATCGGACAGCCTGTAACGAGACAGTTTGATACTTAAAATTTTCGATACTCAATAATACTCAATTTTCGGACGTTATTTATATTTACACGTTACGCAGACGTAAACCCTGGTTAGTCCTCGAATCCTTAAGAATTTCGCAATTTCTTATCGTCGTCGTTTACACGGTATAAGAAAACTAAGATCGATATCCTAGAAAAAAAAAGTTAAAACTTGACGATCGACGGATTTTTATTGTTCATTTTTCAAGAGCTTTTCGCGCTTTTTTTAATTCACACGTCCGGAATATCCTCCCGTTAGTCGCCCCTCGACCCGCTCTGCGTCTGCCCTGCCTCGTCTCGGCCACCTCGACCACGTCGACCACGATGGTCACCTCGGTCACCTCGGTAGCCGGCTAGTTGCGGGGAAACTCAACTGCCCACTGTGGTGTAAACATCACTACTTCAACCGGTCTCTCCTTCGTTTACGAACTCCACAGGCCTATTTCACCCAGTTTATATCGATTTCAGACCATCTTCGTTGCCGAGGCTGGGACAGATTTGGTCCGAGTTTGACTTAGTTCCATAATTTACAATGAGAAGATTTCTCCACTGTCTGCTTTATCTTGTCATTGAATCTTCGTTTTCTGTGTACACATTTCCGTGCTTGTTTCCCAAAGAGGAGAGCAACTCTCGTTTCCACCCTCCACTTCCTTAATAAGGTCTCCACACTCGCCTGGGCGTCGGCGTCCTCGCTTTTCCCGGTCTGATAGTTTCCCTGTCCGCCTCATCGTCCTTTCTCCTTGTGGTGAGGTCCTGCCCCCTGCTGAGGTCCTCCTCCCTGTTTTCCTTTCCGTGATTCCTCTTGGTGCTGAGATCAACGGTTTCCTCTAGCCTAATCTTTATCGTGAGATCCCTCCTCTGGTCAAGGTCGTTAACCGGACTGGAGTCGTCCTCGACGTTCTCGACGTTCGGCTGAAGCCGGATTGTCAGTTCCTCGGTCTGGTCCTGGGTCGAGGCTCCATCCTCGTCGTCGCTCCTCGAGTATTTTCTGCACGGTGATTCCTGGTCTCTCGAAGACCCTTCGCTCCTCGTACGCCGTCGACCGTGCGGAATCCGACTCGACGGTCTCTCTATTCTTCGATCCGACTCGTCGTCCACCTCGATGCTTCCTTCGGGGCTGTCGGTGTCCCTGGATCTTTCCCGCTCCTCCAGTCTCTCCTCTTCCCGATGAGGTCCGTCCTTCGAACTGCCGTCCGGACTTCCGCTGGATCCACGCAACTTCCGGAGTTCTCCAAGCCTCATGTCTGGCCTTTGGAGTCGCTGGTGCGCCATGTGAAGGGCCAACGCGTGCCAATCGGGCTGAGCCTGCTGGTACAGCTGGTTGTACAACCACGACTGAGGCACCAGAGGCGCGAATAGCGAGCCGAAGAGCGGATTTGGCGCGCCAAGGAGAGCCGGATGAAGACCTGGAATGTAGTAAAGATCAAGAAACCAGCTTCTGGTAGTGGACAATTGCTACGTTCTGATGAAAGTCTGCAGTCTTACCTTGAAAATGATGGTGATGCGCTGGGCTCGACGTTGCATTTGCTGGTTCTGCCGGAGGAGTTGGTTCCGTAACGGCAGCAGTGGTCAGAAGCCCTGGTCCATTCCCTGGCGATGTGGTTGGGCTGACTTCCCTCACGGATACGGTTATTGGCCCGAGATCTCCGCGAGAAGCATCTGCAAGGTGATAAATACTCGGTCAGAGAGTGAAACTGAAGGAATTTCACATCCAAGGTTGAAACTAGATAGAGCTGGAGCCCATTTAGTTTTTCTTTGATCAGTGGGACTGGTAAGAAGGAGAAAATTGTCGAAACGTAAGATGCGTTTCGTTCCAGCTGTTAAGCTCGGAAGAAGTTGCTTACCAGCATTAACGGACAGTCTTGGCGAGCGCTGTTCAATAGCATGCTGGAAAGGGTTGAAAGCCGAACCTCCTGGCGGGGGATGGGGATGCGAGTGGTGGCCGAGTGGTGGTGGAAGACGAGGCAGACCACCCCAACCTCCGCCCCCTCCGCCTCCACCAACGCCGTCCAAACCCAGGTGTTGCAGACCTAAGAGATCAAACAAAATACCCCGGTTACTTAGCGTAATGTCCGACAACTGCGAAAGCTCTAATACTTGTTCGTCGCAATTTTCTCGTTAAGGTACAGAGCAGACCGTCTTTGGTTACTTTTTGCAAGTAAAATTCCCTCAAAGTTCGTCTACTTTGATCACGATCTCAATCCAGGATGTATTCACGGCGAGAACTATTTACAGTACTCCCTAGAATTCTTCTTTTTTTTTTGTTTAACGAAGCCACGGGTTAGAATTTTTTAAGATCCGTCTTGGTGGAGGATAAAGAGTATTGTTTATTTATAAAGATATTTCATCGGTAGTAGCTCAAATCATCTCCTACAGGAGAGTAGTTGAAAAAGAAGGATAAGGAGAGAGAGAGAGAAAAAAGAGGATAAGAATTCTCGTAAAAGCTGGAAAGCTCCTGCTCTGTAAGCTTTGACTGTAACGAGATGAGGAGGTTGGGGATAACCTGAGGGGAAATGAGTGGTAGGGATACATACCAGGCTACTGGCTCCTGGGCGTGACCTGTGGCGCTTGCGGCTGGCCGGATTGGTTGGCCGCAAACGGGTACCCGTTGAGTGGGGGTAAAAAAAGCTCCGGTGGGGTGGGGAGGGAATCGGAGGGGAAACTTTTTAAGCTCTCTTTAAGCTTTGGAAACAGAGAGGACACTGCTATCTAGCGTACTACCACCGGTACCGTGGGTCCGCCTACGTACCAGCTATACTACTTTATGAGAGGATTAAGAAAACGATAAGAGCTTGCGACTTGAAAAGCTTCGGACTGGGGCTTACAAAGCGAAGAGCCTTCGCTCGTTTGCTATGTCATGTTTGCATGAGCTTCGACCGGCTTGTATGCCTACCTCCCTGTTAACACATGGTGAGTTGAACGTGTGTGGTGAACGTGGACTGTATCGTACCGTAGGAACCAACAGATTAATGGAAATTCGACTGCGGTTTTAAAGTAGTGAATTAATTAATTCTCGTTAGATTATTTCGTCTGATTTCGTAATCTATCAGCGGCGTTGTTTGATCTACTGGAAAATTCACCGATGGTATATGTACCACGCTTTGTTTAATTCATCGGTTCGTACAGAATTCTGGGGTGCGGATGCATTCGAGTAGAAAGACCGCCTCGTGGGATCCAGCATTCCAAATTTGTTTTTTTTCGAAAATACTTCTATTTTGAGATGTAACGCCATGAGCAGCGAATGTCTCCGGTGCTTGAACTTTAAATTGTGAAACCCCTAAAAGTTTCACCCCTCTCTCCGGGCTCGTGCCACACCAGCTAACCCAAACTACCCGTAACATATTTTCAATTTAATAAACTTGAAAGCCCACCCTTTAGGTTGGAAACCAGCTCGACAGGGGCGGGGGAGGGGGAGGGGGAGGCGATAATTCCGAAAACAAATGAAGACTAATGAGGGGTGTGGGGGAAAAGGGTTAGCGAGCAGAGAGTCGAGACCAAGACGAAGATGGAGACGGAGACGAGGCAGGAGAACCGCTACCCTTTAAAGGGTGAGAAATGCTAAGCTTAAGCGTTACGACCCCATGGGTAGTTTCCGACGGTGCCTATATTCTCGGCTATTCCACGGGGTCCCTTTTAAGGGATGACGTATTATAAGCCATCATGCTTCCAAGGTGCACCGCCTCGACCCTCCCACCTTGGGACGATCAGGTGGTGGAAAATTACTTCGGATTCGGGCCTGATCTCGGTGTTAATTAGCGGTCCCTGTCCCTCCTGATCTTGAAATTCTCCGAAACCACGCGTTTCGTCAGTTTGCCGGGGATTTTTTAATTAAACCGCTTGAAACCATATTGAATTATCCAGGGTGAACAAAAGCCGACTGAGACTCCCTTGGTTCACTTGGGAAGGCTTTAAAGAGGTATTAGGCAAAACGCTCGCAAGGCGGGGCCGAAAACCTTAACCCAAACTCGAACTGTAAATCCGGGTGCTCTTAAACTCTCCCGCGAATCCTAAAACACATAATAAATTAATTCTCGTATTTTCTCGGCTCTCTTACCTCCGGTTCTTATCTATTTAAATCTATGCAAAATAGGCGTCTGAAAACCCCTTTTCTCGAGGCACCTTCACCCTTGCACGAAGAGACTCTCGCTCTTTCCGCTAGTTATGGGGGTGTGGTGGTAAGAGGGTGGCAAAAGGAGTCTTTACTCTAACCAAGCCGAACCCGACCCGACCTCGTTGCTCCTGTTCTCATTATCGCAGCTAGGCAACCCCTAAAATGCCACCCCAAAGAGCCAGCCAGCCCCCGCTCCCCCCTCTGCCTGCGCGAGTGAGTGTCACCCGTAGAAATTTCAGGAAATGGAACAGTACGTGCCTCGTGGTTTTCTTTCGCCCCCTTGTCGTCTTTAAAACCGTTAAAAAGTAAACAAAGATACCGACCAGAGGATCGAACCGAGCAGAATGGAGTAAAAAAGGGTGGCGTTATTGTTACCGCCGGGAAACACAACCCCGTCTCTGATTAAACCGAGGAAACGAAATGAAAATAATGAAAAGAAGAGAAACTCGACCCCTCAGATTCGTTCTGGAGAAATTTGAGACAGTAAGACGTCGGGAAAAGAAAAAGTGGACAACCATAGAAACGACTACCAACCCCCCTTCCGAGAATCGCGTCCTCAAAATTCTTATCAAGTGTTCATTTTCAAAGGTAAGAGGCTTGATTAAACACTCCCCTACCTCGGGTCCTTGTTCTGAGAATGTGCGAGGATCGTACGTACAGAGCTTAGAGCTACTCATTTCGAAAAAGTTTATGGAAGTCTCTGCGAACTCGACCGCATTTTTATTGGGCTTTGGGGTGATAAAAAGAGCAAAAGTTCTCCTTTAAGAGCGTGAATTTATCGCAAAGCGATCCTCGCCAAGCCGTAGTCGACAGTTTTAAACGCGCTCCTAACAATCTCCCCCAAATGAGGTAAAGGCCACCTTATTGAAACAGGGGTTGCGATTTTTCCGCCCCTGGAGGCGGTTAATTGACACGGGAGGACCGAGGGTGACGGAGGGCAGCGAAGGGCGACCAACGGGGATTCTTGTTAACTTAAACCTCTCTTCCGGATTTTTCATCCCCTTAGAAAGACGCCAAGAGGCTTGATTGGGGCGTTTTTACTCCGGATTTTTAAATTGGACGCTAAACTTACAGGTATACAATACATATACCAAAGGATTTACCTCACTCAACCGAAACCTGTCTCGTTACTAATCTTTTAAATATCACTCAACGCCCGGCTGAATTACGGAGTGCCTCGAGCTGTTGACATAAAGGATCTGAAATAGAATACCGTATACTAGAAAAAGATGCGGCATAAATCAATGGCATACGATCGCGGAGGTGGGTGAGAGAAACATTCTCAGTATTCTAGAGGAGAAAAAAAATACTAGAATTCGTCCCTGCTGGCGTTGAGGTGGGTTGAACGAAATTTAATAACAAGCCCCTAGTTACACCTCAATGGACACCTTAACAACCCCTGCTTGGGTCTCCTTTATCAACCCTTGGCGCCGGGATCTAATAAACCACCCCTTGAAACACACCCTTACTACACCGATGATACCCTCTTGGGATCACACGCGAGGATGGCTCGGACTTCGGATCCCGAGGCGGGAGAAAGTGGCTTCCGCGGAAGGGATGGGGTGCGGACCAGTGACCACTACCCCCGAAGAGTGGACGGAGGCGCAACCTGTGTTTCAAACCGTGAACTGAAACGCCGAAAGGGTTCGTCGGATAACGTGGTAAATTCAAACTTCGAAGCCATGTGTAAACATCTCTGTATCACTTCCAGAGTCAAAATTCAACAACTTTTTTAAACCTCAGTAGTGAACTATTTTTCTATCAAAATTTAGATCCTCTTCAGCGCTTAAAAATCGTAGGTACCGGACAGAAAGGGTTAAACGAGGATCACACAAGGATTTCCGGATTCTCCAGAGTCAAATCTACTATAAGTTGGCTACCATTCGTATAGAACAGCACAAGTTAGCACCTAATTTCAACTTAAAATGCTGCAATTTGTCCGGTATCTGCGAATTTTAGGCGCTGAAGAGGATCTGAATTCATGATTTAGAATTTCAACAAAATTATCGACACTTTCTCTTCTTCTTTCTCCTTCGCGATTCGTTTGAATAAATTGTTTCTCAGATTTTCGGTCAAATTTCTTTCGGGATCTGAGTTTGAATTCCTGGTTCGTTGGAATAAGTCATCGGGCTTTAATTTTGACGACAAGTTAAATTATAAATCGCAATATTTGAATCGGTCTCGGATGCGAGCGTGGCGAAGTTTCATTGTCGTTGCCATTTTGATCGTGATTGTGGGCTCGTGTGTCGGTGAGCGAGTGAGTGAGCGTCGGTGATTGCGAGTGTGAGTGCGGGAAGCTGGGTCGCCGAACAGAGGGTGTGTTAAGCCGCTTATCATGCCGAAACAATACACTGTCGGTGCACCAATATCACTTCCCACTTCCCACTCACCGTTTTCATCGCTTTCGTCAAAATTTTCGAGTCCTAAACGAGTTTGAATAAACCAGGCACGCTTTTTTATTCAGCAAGTATCACAGGAGCAGGGAGAGTCGATCATCAAATCTAACAAACACTTTTCTCTCCTCTGTCTATCGAACAAGACTAGAGACACATTTTCTGCTCATTTTTGTTTCAGTTAACATCACTCTTTTGGCAACTACTACCCACACATGGCTTGCGAAAGCTCGTTTGGCTCCGATATTAAAATTTCGCAGGTCATCGAACGCGAGCATAGAACAAGTAATTTGAATTTTGAAATTGAAATATATCGTGATAATCTTGTTTCGTATGTATATTTCAACGTACTCTGATGGAAAAGAACGATGGTCAAAATATCTCGATCCCACTTTTTGATATCGGATGAGCATTAGATCATTCGTTGAAAGCTCCGCTTCTCTCGTTTTTGACAACGTTAACACTGTCGACTTTATTTTAACCGTGTGAGAGCCGCCTTGGGTACTGGTAAGTTGGAGTTTTGTAGATATTGCTCCCCCATTGCAGATGTTAAAGAGCCTTTCTTAATCAGACTCTCCGGTGCTTAGACTCTGAGTCAAAACTCAATTTTGAGTTAGCAGTTGATGTTGCCGCTCAATTTTGACACCCTTCGTGTGACGAAGACAGCCAGAGAGAGCCTGTCTGTCGCAAGGGCTGTAAACTTAGTTATCAACGAGGCCCAGACCAAGAAGTCGTTTGGCAGTAACTCGCTCGGGGGATGGTATAACTTTCTATTCAGTTTGTCACCATCCGTGTCATTTTTGACAGCCGTCACCCGCCTCGAGGTGTCAATACCTACAACGTTCACGTCGCAGCAAAAAACACAAACTCACCAGGTAACTTGAATCCCAGGGGGTCCTGAGGGTGTCCAAAAGTGAAAGGACGAGGTCCGAAGTGAAACTGGTGGAAAGCTTGATGTCCTGAAACAGGACATTGCGTGAATTCAACTGACCGAAATGCAGACATCGTCGAGAAGCTGATTAACGAAAAAAAGAAATTGATACTCACTTGTTTTCGATCTGGGTTCCCTGGGACCGTCGACGGTGACCTTTATCGCCTTGGACAAGGTCGCTACCTGGGGCGGTGACGTCTGGAGCATTATAGTCAAGGTGAAGCTCTTTCCTGCATCAGAAATACGGGACATTACGCACCGGGCAATCGTGCGGAGAGCGTCGAATGAATCCGGATCATGATAATTGATATACGGCGACGAGTGGGCCAACGAATATCTATTCATCTACTCGAAAAGACACGGGAACGTCGATTTGCGAATTGCGTTGAGGAGTCGCGGACCGGGGTGCATGTGTTGTGTTTGCAGCATTAGCATATTCACTTCGGTTGCCCCCATCCGACAATGCGGCGCCATGCTACTACCCCTTACTTCCGGCACATTTATGCTTTGTTTCCACAAAACGTTACGTACTATATGCTCACTGCACACACGACGCCGATGCCGTAAATGCGATTTCTCCGCGAGTTTCCAGCGTGATGAGGACATTTTTGTAATCGCTACCCGCTCGGTTGGTATCCTCATTTGATTAGTGCCTCGGCGGATGACGTAGAATATAAAATTCACTACACGGTGGTGATAAAAAAATTGGAAAGTGAGTCTGAAGCGGGGGAAATGGGAATAAGCACCTTGTGGCCGTGTGGATTGGATTTGAATAATAGAGATAAACCAGTGCGCGGAATACACCCACCGCGCTTGTGGCCTAGCCGAGAAATAAAAGTTGCCTTTTGCTCGCCGCATTTTTATGCTTTTTAATTCGTTCAGCGGTTGAGTTATTACTCCCCGTGGTTCTACCTCTACTCAACCCTGGGAGAAATTATTAAATCCTAATTGCTTCCCTTCTTTAAGAATCAAACACGGACTCAGAGTCTGATTTTTCGAATTCTTATCCACTTTCCTAACATCCGAGCAGACTCGCGACGTCGCATAATGGCGTCGAGCCACAGAGATGTGACTTCGGAAGGGTAGTTTTATTTTATTTTATCGCGTATGACACTGGGGCGTCGGGGGTTCCACGGTGAACCGCGACATTTAACAGCTTTACCGCCCAGCTACTTTGTCTGTCGCCAAAAGTCGTCGCTCCCAAGATATCCTAGTGAACGAGGAGGACGGAGAACGGAAAACAAAACATCAACGAGGAGAAACTGCGCGGAATCACCGAGGGACGGGGAGAAAAAAAAAGCAGATAAGAGAAAACGCGGAAGCCTCTCGAAGAGTTTCAGTAGGCGACGAGTCGGTTTGTCACTATCTCACTTTGTCACCCTTATAATATACCACCTACGATTTTTTTGTTTTACTCTCTAAAAGACACACAAAAAATATGTCCAGACGGATTTTGATGACTTGAGTAGGGAAAAAAAACGGTGACGCGTTAATTAATATTTTTTTACTTTCAAGGGGGAGTCAGGGGCACGTGGATACCTCCGAGTATATCACGAGGACTAAAATTGCGGGGGAGTCGTTATTCCAGCGTGTTACACATAATGCCTCATAAACACCCGAAAATGCCTCCCCTCACCCACGCTGCCTCTCGGTTCCCCTCGACGGTTTGGTAACCCTCGAAACCGCTCCTCATCCCTCACCTATACGTGTACCACAGCAATAAACTTCGGCCTTGTTAGGATTTTCGTGACAAGCCTAAACGGGCGAAGCCAGGTTCTTCCGAGTGACGTAAATTTGACGTAGACAAAAAAAAATTACTTGAGATATTATAACACGGGATCGTAAAATTCCACGACGTAAGACTGTGAGATTGAAAAAATGTTTGGGAAGGTTGTTGGAGGCTGTCCAAAAGAGGAACCCACTCACAATGTGGCGAATAAAGTAACGGTTGGAGATGTACCATCGATTCTACGATATAGTGATCTAGTTCCACACCATTCGTACTGTCTAGAGTCTAGACACTTTCGTCCTCAACTTATGCAAAGAAAGAGGAGAAAAAAAGTTGATAAATCGCTAATTTCAGTGGCGAAGTTAGAGCGAGATATATCTATATATATTTCTTTTTCAACCTCTCTCGCAGCAGGAGGTTAAAAATTTTCATAATTACCCCGGTTCATCTTAACGGGCCGCCTACGCCGCGGCGCGGGCGTGGACAGTTTATGAAAATGTCAGCATTCAACTTTTCAACAATTTCATATTCACCCCAAGTTTACTCAGGGATCATACAGTGTTAAAAAAAAAATAAAAAAATAAAACTCCCCTGTTTGCCACCCGAACGAAAGGAGGCACAGAAACGGGGGTGTGTTTGCCACTGCAGTGTTATTTCAGGGTGTTTGCAGTGTTTTAAGATTCTGACGTTTTGACTACCCGAATCGCGAACGCTGAGGGACAGGTACACTCGATTGCGTGCCGGAATATTTGTAAAAAAGAGGGGGATTATATTTGCGGCCGACTCACTGGGATATTCAAATAATCATACTCATAAAAAAAAAAAAAAAACGAATTAGAAATTTCGGCAAAAATAATTAATGGCGGAAAATTTTTGAAACAACGTCAGCGATGAAAAAATGAATTCAATTTCCTGAGTATTTGTAGTTCTCAATTTTTTTTATTTTTTTTTTCATAATTAATATTGCAGAACTAATAATTTTTGTAATTTAAATTTGATTGTAAAAATAATCAGAATTCATTTCTCGGACATTAATTATTCTTCTAAAAATCATTATAAAGAATATTTATTTTCTAAGAGCTATACAATCGATGATGATTCACTTAGGATATTTTTCATGTTCTCGACATAGCCTCAAACTGTGTGAAAACGAGAGAGTACAAGATTAATTATTCCGTCGAAGAAGACACCCTGAAATTGTCCTCAATTTTTGTTCAGTTCAAGGTTCGTGTCTACCTTTAATAAAATACGTCAGACTTTTCGTCGCTAAGATAAAAAGAATCTGCAGAGCATGTTCTAGGTACGAACTTCCTGATGTGTAAAATGGCGATGACTAAAAAAAAAAAAGAATCAGCGTCGCGATGGATAGAAAAATAATATGTAATCCGTAGGATAAAGCATCGACGGTGCAGTGAACCGTGTCCAATCGTACCTGGGGTGAGTCAGTCAGGTGTATCGACCTACACCGCCTCACTTCCAGCGTGGCTAAACTTAGGGGAGATTTTTAATTTTTAATTGGCAAAAAAGTCTCCCGCACCATCACCATCCTCTTCCTCGTCTCACAGTCTAGGCAGAACTCCCGACGTTAGTCACCCCCAGCCCCTGTTCGATAAATCATAATCCACGTTCGCTAGCCGTCTGCGAATCGTCGGTAACAGAAGAAACGGGGAAAAAAAAGAAAAAAAAAAAAGATTCCGTAATCAGCACGTTGGCGAATTTGATCAATTTCCGAAGCTTCGAGCCACATGAAACTTTAATTCAGACTCTGCTTGTTATCAGATCGTGTTTAGTCTTTGATCCAAGAAGGTACGTAGGAGGATGGAAAAAAACAGCCCCAAACCTCGGGTCGTGGCACAGATTTGCCTCACCACGACGACCACCTCGTTAGTCGTCACTGTTTCCTTTTTTTTCTACCGGTTTTTCCCTTTTTTTCACGGAGCCACAGGTTGGCCCGCGAATTCACACGTCCAATCATACCAACACTTGTGCCGTCACATACACGGAAGACCACCCCCAAGAGTAACGATGTGAGAGTATTAGGAGACCCTGGGATGAGTTTTAAAAAATAAAAAGGACTCGTTTTTTTAAAGGGCGACAGATTGTACGTCAACCCTTCTCAACGCGGACAGTTCTTTAGAGTTATTGAATCATTCAGACCCATTTATGGGAGACCGTTTTATCTTTCATTACATTCAAATCGTTTATTTTCATTTTCATCCTCTTAATTCTAATTTTTTATTCTATTTCTTTTTATTATTTTTTTAGGGGATAATCGACTAAAAGTTCTAATTCAGCTGAGCTAAGTATAAGAATGAATCCATAAAAAAAGTTGGAGACTTGGAAATCATTCGTTTTCAGATAAAAGTACAAAAACCACAAGAGAAATTCCAAAAGTATGGTTTTTTCTTTTTCTCACAACCTGGGGGTCTCAAAAAAATAAAAGCAATCCGAGGTATTCTTCGAATTGATGCTAGAAATCCTGAAAAAAATTGGGAGTACAGCTGGCTGATGATTTTTCTCAGTAGGAACAGCACTGAGATCTTCAGAAAAATACCACTTCAGCCGAGTGATTCATTTTCAATAATTATTCCAACGTTTTGGGTGAATTATTCTGACGACTTTTTGGAACCCAGGATCACGTAGTTGAATGACGGTTTGATTTTATTGAGAAATTTCAGTTTCACATCACCTTAATTAATGATCGAAATTATACAATAAACCAGCGTGTGTCGAAGCTGGCTATAACTCAGGATCGAAGTACTGTCGATATTGTACAGTGGGGTGAAATCTCTCCGTCTCTTTTATCCTCTTTCTCACAGAGAACTGCAATAACGATCATAAAACATCAGTAACTCCTGTATTTATGCGATTCGTTCGTCGTTTTGGACGTCGGAAAACGGCGCACACGCCGAAATCCAAATCCACATCCACATCCACACCCGAACGGGGTAAACGCAGCTCCTAGTCGTCGGAGGTTGACGCTAATCCTCAACCGGTCGCGAGGCAGAATGGCAAAGCAAAGAGCACAGAGCGAGGCGAGGGATTCGAGGATGATGTACACCCTGCGTCGCTACGATAATATTTCCCGTTTCTAGAGCCTCCCCCCGGAACTCCACAGATTACCAACCATTTTTTTGCTTATCTCTATTTCTCGGCTTATTTTAATACCCTTTTCTAGTCCATTCTAAACGTAGATTTCCCCCGAAAGACTTTGCTCAGCCTTGATAATAATTTCATGCACAAATTCCGCGTGAAATAATTAGATGCAATTATCGAGCCTGAATAGGAAGTCTGCTGTTAATCAATGAAATTTAGATAACAGTCAGGGTGACGGCTAATTTTTGAAGAAAATAAAGAAACTTTCGGGACAGTTCCAAATTATGTAGAACTTGATACGCAGTTTTATCCCGGACCTTTTTCCCGATCATATTGTCAGTGAATTTGTAATCCAATTCTGTTTTCTTTTTTGTACTTTTTTTCCTTGAAAAAAAAAGGAAAATTATTTTTCTACCTCAATCCTAGTTGGAAAAATTGATGTTTCGCTCTATCTTCATAAATATAATCAATATCGCCTAATAATTGTAGATTTTTCAAATTTTTCGGGTGAGTATAGCCACCTGACTGATCAGAATTTCTGACGACCTACTCGTACTTGGATTTGAATTGTGTCTATATATACGTAAATCATGATATGAGCACTCATGCTCGTTTTTTAAACCAATGATAAAAAAGCCAAAGGACTGTATAGTTTCATACTGTAGATCTGGATAGAATTTCCCAAGTGACACGATTTTCCCCACGCCTAGAGAATTTCTAGTACACAAATCACGTGAGTAGAAAATTTGGGTAATGTTGTCGAGTGAATTTCTGTGAAAAATGTTGCATGCTTTCGATTCTGAAAAAGAATTTCAACGTCACGGATAGCAGCTTTGCCCAAACTGCGGACAAACAGATTTATAAAATAAATCTTAAATTTATGTTGTTTGTCTTTTTCGCGTTATAACTTCGCCCACTCACACCTTCATGACGATCCCATACTAGTGACAAAAACGTGATTGAGCTTTCAAATCATTTTCGGAAACTTCGATGCTTCACGCGATCGATTGCAAATAAAAATGAAACGTGGAAACATGAATGTCACAACGTGATTGAGGTCGTCGTAGATTTTTCCTCCTGGAGATTGTCCGATTGATCTGGTCTCTTATAAATATACCCTTATCGGTGAATCGGCCGTTGAATCAATTCCATAGGATCGATTCGAGTTTCGGCTCACTTCACGTGTCTAACTATAGCCTTGAGCTCGGGCTCGTCTCGACTGGTTGATAGTTAGGAGATGGCAGTAATGCAGTAATGAGAGCTTATTGCCATGGAAACCAAAGCCGCTTACGGGGCAGCCACTCGCCGAAACAATCCCTATTTCAAATACTCGATTCCCGCAACAAAAAATACTGAAATCCTTTCATTGCTCGGATTTCAACGTATCTATCCTCAGTCATCAAACCCCGCGGCTGTATTGACTCGACATTCTTTACAAGCTTCGAATATCAAATTTCGCTCAATTTTTTCGCGAGAAGAACACAAAAATTCGCCGCAAAATTTCTCAAAAAGACCAGAGTCTCCTTTTGACACGAAATTCTGGCAATTCGAGGCTAAGAGGTTGGAAAATGTCCCCGGAACGTGGACCATCACGCTTGACGGTTAAAAAATCTGAGGAAAACCTGAAGCCCCCGTCTCGAAGAGGGCGGCTTCTTCCCCCTGATCACGTCCCCGATCTAACTGCAATTTCCTTTTCCAATTTACCATAAACAAGCCGACAGCCTCGTCGTTAAGCTATGCCACCACTTCTGCTTAAACACTGAGCTTGCGTGCGGAATTTCACTCAACTTTCTCAACAGCGAAAACGCAGAGACCACGACGAGGGGAAAGAATCTGCGGATACCGTTTGAAGGGGTTGAAGCTCTGCGATATTTTTTTCTGGTGTTTATCGTCGTAAAAATTTATTGTGAGCTGACGATCTCGGCGTTTCCGGTTCTCCCGGAACCGGGAAAAGATAAATCGTGGGGCTCCTTATAGCCTCGAAGAAGACGTTGCCTTTTCCGTTGGCACGCGAATAAATGATATTAGGAGGTCGACGGCCCCCAACGTAAACGTCGGGGTGTCGAGTTTCCTGAAATAAAAGGAGCCTCTGCCGGAGGCTCTTTCTTTCCTGACGCATTAACTACTCGTAATGGGGCCGATTATTAGGATGTATTATTCAGACGCCACGCGCTGAACCCCGGTTTCTTTTTTCCTTGAGGGACGACGGTGGGCCCCGTTCCCCCAGCAAAGGAATCCTGAATTATTGACGAAGGTCTGGAATTAAAAATCCTGTGTCCGTCGACAGACGGATGGATGGAGGGGGTCGGGCTCCAGTATTTGTTGAGTGAATTAAAAATGAGCCCGAATAAGGACCGGGCGATAGAGAAATGAGGCCATCTGGGAACCCCCTTAATGTACCCGCTGAATAATTAATACAGCATAGATGTACCCCAAAATCAACTCGCCGTACCGGATTTCGGAGGACGCGACGGTGGAAACGTTCTCCATCACCTCTGGCACTCACCTCTTCCGCTTCTCCCGACGAATCTCAAGTCGTTGAACTTCGCGACCTGGTTCTTCATCAGGGCGGTGCAATTCCTGAGCTCGGCACAACAGTTCTCGTCGTTTCCAGCCCGGACCGTGACCAGGGTCCCGTCGCCGACCTCCCCCAAAGCCACCACCTTGAAGGCGACCGGTAACGTCTTGTTCGACCTCCAGTGCGACGGAAGCACCGTGCAGACGACGTGCGGACAGCCTTATCAAACAGATCGTTTCCGTCTGAATTATGTTAAATACGGATTCTGGGATTTTTTAGACAAATTTTCAACCCAGGGGGACCATAGGATTGAAAATGACAATTTTTTTTATCGGATTCTCACCGGTCCTGATCAGCTCCCCCGGATGTTCAGCCAGGAGTCCGTCGAGGGTGCGTTCCACCAGGAGATCGGCACTCGGCGGATAGTCTGGCAGATGATTGCCGGTCTGGTTACCCTGGGTGGGAACGTCGTTCGCCAGATGCATCCTTCTCCTGGAGTAGAGCCGTGGCCGACGACCTCTTGTGCTGGCACACGCCACGGTAGAGTCTCTGTATTCCAAGCGAAGAGGACGATCCTGCGAACGCACGTCACGCGAAGGATTCGTCATGAGAACGGACCACGGTACATTCCTTCGTGAATTAATTCATCTCTGATGGGAAGATGATCGATGAACACAAAATCGTTGGTCAACGGTTATCAGATCTGTTTACAATTCTTCGAGATTGTGAATAAATTTAGTATTTGCAGATCCCCGACTTCGTCAATCGGATTCGACGAAGCAATGTATCAATCGGTTCCCTCGGGAATTAGATTTGTTCCGGGGAAGGTACGAGACAGTCGCGATCGAGGGACGTCTTGTGCTCCTCCTTCGGCAGCCTTTGATCCTTATTTCATTATCCTTAGACCGAGTTTGAGCGGCCGTTTGCAAATTCTTGGAACTTGACTGCCAAGTCGTGGAGAAAATTCGTTTTTATTGGAATCGAGAAGATCTCAGATTTCCCTTTTTACAATTTTTGCTTCGTTGATTTTCGTATTTCACTTCTTCTTCTTCTTCCGCCCGCATTCTACTCAAGATTACCTCGATGTCCTCTGCTCCTTAGGGTCTCACAGTAGGAGAAACTTCATTTTCTAACTAATCGAAAAAAAATCACCTCACCAAACTCTCGGATACGCACTCTTCGTTCACAATTTCAAAATCATTAAAATTTTACTTCTTCCTTTTTTTCGTCTGTTCTCCAATGTTCACATCGCCACACGCGTGAAAACAATCCCTCACTTTCTCTTTGGCACAATTTATTGACGAATATAAAAACACATTTTGAAAAACGCGTTGTGAAATTAGAAATTGGGGGAAAAAAAATTTGTGAATTTGATTTAAAAAAAACGCACGAGTTTTGTTTAACGGTGTTAGAATCTTGCGATATTTCAAATTTTCCGAAGGGTATGACCACTGCGGACAAGTTGTCACGAGTCCAAGTTAAACCGGAGCACGAGAATAAGGGTAAGTCTTGCGGCCGGTGGTTGCGTTTGGGTTTGGCGGTAGAAAGTGGCGGCTTCTGCGGTAGAGGTGCGCGGTGTGGTTGCGGTGTATTTTTGAGGCCGCCGCTCTCCCAGCCCCCGACCCCCCCGACCTCCGAACCCCCCCACCACCGCCACCACCCTAGGCGCCGCGACGCTGGCGGGGCTGGTTTTTCACGCAGAGGGGAAAAATCCCGCAGGCGGGGGATCAGCCCTCGTGGTACCTACTCGCGTTGCCGCTACGAGCGAAACTATCCGATGATACCGATTATGATTATCAGACCTCACTCCGAACACAAGCGATTTACTGGTTGCCCATATCCCCTCCAGGATTAAAATGCATCCTCAAAGTCGGAGAATTTCAATTCTTCAAGTAGCTTATCTCGATCATCGATTGATTTTCATCGGATTATCAGACTTTAGAGTTCGTTTGCTCGATTTTAGCACTTCAGTGTCACTTACACAATTTTTTCACGCACAATTTCTCGCGTTTGTCCAGAGATTCCGTTTTCACTGCACACAAGCTTCATTCCATCTCGGGGTTTATCGGCTTCTTCACAGATGGAACCGAAGTTTTTTAACCGAATCAAATGATTTTTATCAATCTTCGCACTCAACTTCAAAATGTAAAAATCCAAAATTCTCAATCACATGTTGCTCGTGGAAAGTCGATCACCACTGTAATTAGGCTTGGAGGAAAAAACGTGACAATTATCTGTTTGGATTTTTTTTTTTCAATGTAATTTTTTTTAATGATTCTTTTTCAGATCCTTGGGTTCCCCTCGCGCTGTTTTTATGTTCGACAACTGTTTCACGTCCCACTTGGAACAACACTGCGAAGAAAGGAAAACAAAGACAGTTGAAACCCTAGTTGCGTTTAGCGTCGAGAAAATAGGGGTGCGCGTCGGTGGACTGGGGGCTGGGGTGCCGGGGTATGAGAGGCTGGGGGGATTCACGGGTGGGGGATGATTTCAAAGCTATACAGTCCAGGAACAGTAACTAGACCTGGTTACTTTCATCGGCAGAACTTCGATACATAATTTGACTGGTATTTTTCTTCACAGTTTTACTACTTAATTCTTGTGAACGGGCTAGTTGACGATCGGTGTCAAAACCTGAAGCGATTATCGCGGATTTCAGCTCGACCATCGTCATTCGCGGCTCTCGAAAATGGTCCCTCGGAATGTGACGGATCGTTCAGGGAGATATTACTGTTTTCCGCGAAACGTTATCGGAAAGGACCGTTCAAATAGATCGTTCATTTGCTGTAAAATTGATGAACCGCTCGGGGCTGATTCCGCATAGACGGATTACCGGTGAATATGAAACGGTACACAGGATATTGGTCGGCAAACATACACGGAATGATGATTATAATGTAACCATGGTATCGAATAGCACTAGCAATCGTTCAAGGGTGATCAAAACCGTCTGAATTGTTATTCCAAATTCAACATTATCCCTTATAAATCACTGTTCTCACCACTGACTTTGAAGTCCCCAAGAATTCGAACCGGTCAAAAGATATTATCGAATCAATTCAATGTAATTTTGATTGAATTTCACACCGATTTTATACTGGCTTGTAAATTTTGATCGTGGACGTTGGTTCGTGTCAGAAAGTACTCTTTTCCTCTCGACGTCCAGTTTAGCACTATTGATCATCGGATCTGTACCGAACTGTGAGACCCCTAAATGAGAACCCCCCATAATCCACCCCTACATGTAACAATGCGTGCCCCCCGTATCGCGCCCCCGGCTACCAAAAAGTAGTCACACCATGAAGCGGATAGATCCTGGTCTCCCCACTGTACTTTGTCGAAGTTTTACCCTGGTTCAAAAGGTTTGGCACGCGTTGAGTTTCAGTCAAAGAGGCTCGATTTGATATTTCTGGATATCTGGACCAGAAGTGACAGTCGGATTCTGGTTCAACGTCACGTTTCCTCTGTTGCGGATTGATTCAATCGGCAGTGTATTTTTCTGTTCAAATTAATTGGACCAATCATGGCTACTGGGCAATTACCTGCTGGCTACCAATTAGATCAACCGGTTTACTTGCCACCCGCGCTGCTAGAGGTGTTGAGCATCAACAAATTATTTTATTCAATGAATTCTAGTAGATACCGAGCGACAGTCGAAGAGCGGATAACGAATTTTAATCACGAGTAAAACTAGACTGTAATAAATCGTCGATAAATTTCATAACTCGTTAACGCGTGTTACTTTTATTTTCAAGCCGATGATATTAATTGTAACAAGCGTTTGTTTCACTGAAACCGAAAAAAGTCGACGTTCAAACAAACCTCCAGTCATCGTCTCTCTATCCAAAATAGACGTACTAAAAAAATACAAAAATCATTTTTTGAGAATCACTGAACAGAAAATTTAATGGCACAAACTTCGCACGTGGTGACGGGGAGAATTTCCTAAAAACTCTCGAGTCCTCGCGACTTCTTGGGGGTGTCGTGGTGAAGGTAGACGGAGGGTGAGGGGCGAAGGTTCGCGGGGGTCCAACCGAGGGTATGGTGGATACAGAAGGCGAATAACGTTGGAGGCGGTGCTGGAGGCGGATCAGACTTTTTCCCCGGGGGTTGCGCATGCGAACCTTTTTAAACCCCACCAACTCCGCTACCACCTTTGCTCGGGTTCTTAAAGGCTTCTTAGGGTGAAATTCTGTCCTTCCGCGGCGCGAGAAAGTCGCGGTACCCGACGAGGGTAGGGGAATCGTCGACTTCCTACCCACACGGGGAGGATTGAGGGCTGGAAGCGTCTACGATGTGGTGGTTGCGGGTTCGCCTCCGCGTGTTACTTCTGCAATTCGCATCAACAAATTTAACGGGGTTCAGGAATTTTAGAATTTTTAATTAAACAAGATTTTTTTTATCCATTTTTACAACTACAATTCAACGATCACATTTTTCTAGAACGGTTCGAACATCAGAAACAAAAATGTAGATGATTCTTGGCTCCTCAGGCCGAACCTGGGTCTTGACTATAAATCAGTTATTTTTAGTATCGTAATCGTTATTCCCATGGACTTGAAATTTGAACCACAATTTCATATAATATGTCGACTGAACTTCTATAGCGAATAGATTTCTCATCTGATGATTTCTATTCTCTTTTTCTATTCAATGGACGAGAAGACTTCTTAAAATTGTGAAAATTACACTGAAGGTTGAAAAATATCCGTGGTCAGCCAAATTTCGATTTATGTCGAATCTGTTCGATGGAATATCAACCCATGATATACTCGAAGTTCAAACCGATGTATGATCATTCAAGTTAAAGAAAAAATTGGTCTCGGAGAAAAAGTGAATTCAAACAAAAATGAAAAAACAAATGGCCTGAAAATTGCCAAACGGTACGGGATACTGATTTCGTAGTACCAATGCCATTTCTCCATTATTGTTCAAATGGAAAAAGTTTTTGAAAAAGAATTTGTATATTTTTTCGGATTTGAGATATTCCCAAATATATGTGTCTACGTCAACATCGAGCACAGCATCCCTTCAACTGATTCAACAATGTTTTTGTCTTTGATATTGTCTCACAACGTTTTAAACATCAAATTTCCAAAGAAGCGAAAAAGCAAGTTTTCACACGATATAATTTTTGGCATCAGATGACCAACGAATCCACTAGATAATCTTCGCTCCATAGTTTTTTTTCGTATCTGAGTCACTGTCCCCAGGCCTGACCTCGGCTATTATCACAATCTATTAATTTCGTTGGCTTTGATAACATTTAAAAAAGAAAGAAAAATTTAGTAACCAAGTTGTTTATGGACCCAACCTCGTTCATGACTGTAAATTAGTAGGTATACTTTCTTCGGCTTATGGTTTTTGTTAAACCGTTTCAAACATCAGATGACCAAAGGAGTAGCTAAGTCTTCGCTTCGTAGGTTTTGGTATCTAAGTTGCCCCTCGGGTTCCCCCAAATCAGATTATACAAGGAGGACATGTCAGGCTTCATCAGGTTAGATGTGATACACTATCAGTGTTAAGCTCGTGGCGTCTTACCACGCGTGAATGAATATACGTGACTAGAATTTCGTTCGATAAATTCCCTATTAAGAAAAAAAAAAAGAATCGTGTATAAAATAAACTCGAAAATCCTATGAAACACGGATCTTTGGTACAGCGATGGTGACGTAAGAGGTAAGGAGGGTTGGGTTGACGGAATTGACGGGGAAAATAAGGAAGCAAATTACCCGGCCGCCAGGCCACCTACCAACCTACCCCTTGGGGCGAGGTGTCGATATGACATGTAGGGACTACCAGTCGACGTCTAGGGAAAACGGCGTGAACAGAAAAGGAAGGAAGGCGGAAGGATGAAGGAGAAAGGAGGCACTCGCCCCCGAGGGTTTATTACAAGGGCGGAATCAAATACACCGGGTGTCAAAAAATGAAGCTTCACCCCTGCCCGGACCCCCGACATCATGCTGCTCGGTTGTACGAGGAACAGAAAAAAAAGGAGAGAGAAAAAAAAATACAGGGGATGAGGTTGAGTCAGGGATCGTTGGTCTTTCCGAAGGAAGTTCGCAGGGGGATCGCGAAGGTGGAACGACCCGTTCATTTCTCGGAGATAAAAGTTGGATTGTTTTCCTTCGTGGATATCCGCCATAACGTCACAGGGATTTTTTAATGAAACTGCTTGAGTACCGCCGCGAAATTTTCCCCAGTTTTTTTGTATCCTCCCATTCGAGGATCGAAAACAAAAACAGAAAACAGGGAATAGCTGGAAGAGAAATTTTATGCAGCTATTTCAGCTTCTTTCCGCAAGACTAGAACGAGAAAAGTTGCATTTCGATCGCTGACCTTAATCGCCTGGATAAAGTTATCAGGTTTTTCCTTTTTCTTCAAGAAAACAGTTTTCCCAAGTCGACTCTCTATGATCGACCAATTATTTGATAAGATTGAAAAGTTTTAATTCACCACTCGCGGATCATAGAATCAATTTTTCACTCCATAGAAAATTCTTCGAAGTATTTAACAGAACAGTTTTCGGGACGAGGCAGTAAAACGAAGCGCGAAGTGATCGTTAACATTAATTTAATTGACCATTTGCATGTGTTTATAAAATTCCATTCAAATCACCAGGCGCAATTCAATCTTCTAATTAATTAATGCGATTCATGGCTCGTAACCGTTTCACCAAGCCTCACCATCATATAGAAGCACAGAGAACTGTCTCTCGTGCGTCTACCAGGTCCCATTGTAGACCAGACACTTCGACTGCCACCCCATCGTTTCGCACCCTATTTATGCATCTCCTTGCCTCTCGTTTGTTCCATAATCTTTAAGACTGGAAGGGTTGAAGCCTGTTGTATCAACGCTACAAGATTATATTTTGTCCACTCGCGAATCTTGGGGCTGAAGAAGGTCTCCTAGGCCTCAGCTTCCAGATGCTGACTGTGATTGGCTCGAAAATTCGTTTTCTGTATCGGCAATATAGCTTCTTCATTGAATGATAAACTCTGCAAGCCGAAGAGCTCAACGGAGTTGGAGACGGTGGTGCAAGAAGTGACAATTGTTTTACCGACCCGAATCCTGAAACGCGGTGCTAAGACGGCTTTAGACGAAATAAATGAATGGCGATTAAATATTATGACCGTCCTTGTCAGTTGCCGCGTAACCCTCAACACGACACTTAAGATAATTAAAAGATTTTATCAGGAAGTAGGTACCCATAGCTTACCGGATTCTGATTACAGATTTTCTACGTCAATCCCGAGAACAGTTCACACTGCAGTACTCGAGAGTGGCCTCGTTGCTTATAAACATCCGAAGCTAAGGTTGGAAAGGTAAGGGTTGGCGTTATGAAATATGAGCCAGTCCTCCTGCAGTGCAGGGCGGGTGGCGAGTACCCTCGTCACAACTTCTTCTCAGTCTCCCAGCGACCGCCTCCTCGCCACCCTCGGGGGTCCACATCCGCGACACATGTTCACACTATCGCCTTCTTCTCATCCTCAACCTCCCCTACACGCTTAGGGCTGAATACGTTTAAAGATATTCTTCTTCTTCCTCTTCTTCTTTTTTCACCAGAGGGTGAGATTCTTTGGGGTAAAAGAGGGAAAAAATACGTATCATAGCCGTCATTCTGCTTCTTCCCGAAAATAATCACGTAGCTGAAATTCATGACGATTAATAAATTAGGTCGAGGGGTGGTTAGCGATTTCATGTAACTTTGAAGTGATTTCTTGCATATTTCAAGCGATCGCGATCAAAAGTGGTCGCGATTCGAACGAGGGACCAGTCCTTTGAATTAATGGTTGGGAAGTGGGAAAGAATTCGGATCCACCTACATTTCGATTCTGTGTCCGTATAGGAGTCTCATTTCCCTAGGGGCGATCTTGGAGCGGGTTGGGGAAGCGCAGCTGGTCACTGGACGATTCAAATCATCCCTTGGCCAGTTCTACACCACGTTTACCCCCGGGAATCGCGGCTGATGCCGCCGATACTGGTAATCGATCGTTAGCCAGTTCCTCGGCGAGTTAAGTTACCTGGTATACACCCAGGTGGATCGGATGTTGGTTTCGCACTTCGGAAGCTGGCTCGCACAGGCAGAAGCCAAAAGGCTCGAATGTGGTGGATTATAGGGATTAAGATTGTAATAAGAAAATAGCCATTTCCATCCTTAATGTAATTCGGCGGATGAGTGGACGCGGAAAGCATCACCTACCGGTCTGTATAAAGTTGGCCCCTCGATTTTGCTAACCTCGCCTTGCCCCCGTCAACCGTGTTCGGTATGAACGGTGTCATTTCGCGCGGAACTAACTACTAATGCCGTAATTTTTTTTTCCAGATTTTATGAGCGCAAATTATGGAGGCGGATTTGCATCGAAATAGAAGGCGTGTGCGTCGACCCAAACCGTTTCATTTGTTGGAATATTCAAATTCAAATTACTCCTACGACACGAAAATATAACCCTGATGATCATGTATTCATGAATTAGATAAACTCGTTTTCCAAAATTCAATATCACGCCTCTGGAATTGGACTTCCACGACTTTCAAAATTTGACTTACTTTTCAATTTGTCCGCGATTGAGGGATGAAAAGTTTGCAGTTCTGGGATTTTCGTCTTGACTTCGTATCATCAAGTAGCCTGTGATGATATAGCGAATCGTCGGAGTTGGTCTTGACAGTTTATCAAATCGCAGGACACCCATCTCAGCCTGAAAGACAGTAGGCGAGGATCCTAATAGTCGCATTCGTCGTGGACCTTCGTTGACGATTGTCTACGAGAAGGAATCTCCCAAGACAACGTTAAACGGTTCTCCGGCCCCCGGTGATTGCGAGCAAGGGTAATCAACCAGGAGACCCACTCACGTCCTCCGGAAGTCCAGACCTATGGTAGGACGACTCAGCCTCTCGCATGAAACTCAAGATAGAGAATAATGGGAATGAGCCGAGTAGCGGTTCACCCAAGAATCCGAGCTAATCACCTCCAACGACTCTCGGTGATTTTTTGTCCACGGGAATTGCAAAGAATATAGATTTCGCCCAAGATTCTCGTGTGAAAAGCCTCTCTAACCCGAGTTGACACGTTTAACCCTGAAATCAGCATTTCTGATTACTCTCAGAGTGGGAATCGACACACGGTCTCCGGGGACGTGTAGTAGCTCCTGTTTCGCATTCGTTCCAGTGAGGGCGATGTAGACTTCGGACTCCTGCAGCCTCGACCCGCACTTAGCCTGATTTTAAGAGACGCTCTCTCGAGGGTAGTTTTAAAATTCATCCCCCATACACGTAGTTCGGGGGACCCGGGTCTGGGGGACCGACTACACACCGCTCATATCAATCTCGAGATCGATAGCTGACGTGTGTTCGGTTCGGTTACACTCGAGACTTAGGTTCGTCCCTGAGCTCTAAACTTTCGAGTGATAGTACGACTCTCGCCACTTTTGATCCGGAGTAATTGAAAAGCTCATCGTTTCTCAGAGAATATCCGAAATTTCTGTCCTCGAGGTAACGAGACGTCAAAAAGTTGGCAACACGTGACCTCGTCAAAATCGAAATTGGACCCTTCCGCGTGTCGAAGCTCCCCGAAAGGTTTCGTCGGGTTCTCCCTTTCGACCCTTTTCCGAATCCCAGGGTAACTTTTGCATCGTGTTACAGAGGCGGGGGCAACCAGTCCGTCTGGAAAACCGGGTTGCAAGCTCGTATAAGCCAACGCGGGAGCACCTTTATCTTATTTATACGATCGTTGCCAAGCGCGCTAACGAGTGAGTAGTTTTCCTTGTTTTCTTGTTCAAGCGTTACTGTCCCAATTTCATTTCGAGTTTCCAGACTCCGATCCTGCCGGCTTAGAGTTGTTTTACGACTGGGATTCGCAGGTTTGAATAATCGAAAATCCGCTCATAGGTCATCACGACTTATCGGTTTATATGAACGCAGAAAAAAAATGTATACATAATACATTGATGGAACAGTGTAAGGGAGAAATCACTTTATCCTTTCGACAAACAACTGATATACCGCTCTTTTGAACCGGCAACCCCTCTTCCTAGAATAAATTCCTCAAATATTTATCCCTCCTCACCCAGAGCTCGTCCCACTTCCGTTTCACACCCACTGAGTATGTCACCTCTGACGCCTATCGACGTACGACAAATAACCTCGGTCGTGCTGACGTCTCGCCTGTCTCTCGTTCCAGTACCCACGTGTAGTTTTGGGGTAGACAAAAATCTTGGAACGAGACGACGCGTCATACCCACACCGCAGAAATTCTACAACTCCTGTTGTCTGTGTCTTCGAAGTTGGAACTAAAAAGTGGAACGATTCGTTTTCATAGACTTTAGACCTATTGAAATCAGTTTGCAACATTCGAACTATATCCAGTCGTCAATGAAACTTTCCTTTTATTTTCGACATGTTTATTGCGGATAACTTTGGCATTTTCCGATCGATCGTCATCATCTTGGAACCGCCTGAAAGAAGACAGAAATACGCATATTTTGAAATAAAGATGACTCAAATCCGTCCATCGGTTGGAAAGTTACGGCCGTTTGAACGAAATTTCTGAGATTCGTAAAAGTGGGTTTTCGTCAAAAAATGAGAACAGCCGTACAGGCGGACAAAATTTTTTCACAACAAAATGAAAAAATACGGGTCTCCTTGAATTCATTGAAGAATGACATACATTTTTTTCCGGATTGTTTGAATTTTTCGTCCCCACCTTGCTGGGTGATTTGAGATGGAACCGGCCTGTATTGTTACAGTAGAGAAAAAAGAAATTCGTACAATTATACGAGTTGTTAATCTTCCGAGAAGAAGCTACGCGAGTGTTTTTGACGCGCTAAACAGTCTGCAATTAATTTATTTTTCCCTTCTCGCTTTGTTAATTGTTAAACTTAGATGAGCGGTTGTTGGGTTGGGATCCAAACTCGGCTAGACTGAGCAAAGAGAACGTAAGATAACCGAGAAGATACGTCGAGGGAGTAACGTGCGGCCTGAGGTGCGTAGAATGAAGGGAATAAGGGAATCGACGAGCCAACGAAGCCAAGGAGCGCTGAGGATTCGGTTACCGAGATAATTAGAATGATGATTAGGCGAGGGGCACGCCTCGTTGGACAATTTTTACCCACCGGCTCGTCTTCTACTTCGTCTACCGCATCGATTCTCCTTAGACTCGCAGCTTTTTTTCTACTTCGTTTTTCTCAATTACTTGTCTGATATCGTCTGAATTTTATCTGAGAATAATTGCGATATGAACGAGATGGATGAAATCGGGAAGAAAAAAAAACACTGTAGGTACGTCAAAATTGATACATTTGATTGAGGAAACGAAGAAGAGAGAAAAGTATGGTGAAAAAAAAAATTGTATAGGACCCCGGTGGGATATTTTTATGCCTTACGAAGAATGGGTCACCGGATTGGCTATAGAAATGTTCCTGGGGGTGCCGTTCTTAGGAGATATGTAACAGTCATAAAAAAAAAGTTGGGTTTTATCATGATTATTCGCGAGCCCCCAAATAAGGTCGAGCCGGACGGATATCGCTCGTTGAATACGGGATCGGTCGACCTTTGTCCACCCCGAAAATCGTCCGATTCAATATCACGTGATCCACCTGCGGATTGGTGAACCAAACACCTGGATTCTTTCATCACAAGTCCGTTTCTTCACCGATTCGAACTGTCTGTAAAATTTCTTCGAAACCGCTATCATCCGATCGTCGATCCGGAAGCCAGGGCAATATTCCCCGGACCAGGAGACGTTTGAATCGTTCTGTTTACGGAGCACGGAGCATCATTAGTCGTGCATACTTTCAGCGGACCTGGATTCCGCCTTGGCTCTATTCGCGATGAGGGACATGTGAATATTTGATCGGCCCTTCAACGCCACCTGCCTCTGGCCCGCAGCCTCTGGTCCCGACCCGCGACTCTCCCGGACCTTCAGCCACCGTCGTAGCCACCTCTCCAACCACCCCGGAGCCGCCCCTGCTGCTGCGGTGAATTATTTAATATCACCCAGGGAATACCGGATGCCTCGTATGCTGATGTGTCACTCTCAGATTGTCGGAATTTTCCTTTGAATTTTATAGTCCTACGATTTGGTCGAATCTTGGATTTACCTACCTTCACTTGAATCCGGCACAGAACTCATTTTTGTGGGTCGAATTGTTCTCATTTTCAGAAAAAGGTGACCAAGAGATCCTGACGTCACATGGTCTATGTTAATCAATTTTTCTTTTTGATCGAGTCCCAAAGACAAACGAATGATACGAATTTGATGAAAAATGGACGAAATGTTTCTCTTCCCTGGTAGGAAAAGCTAATGAAAAGCGTCGTGAGTTACATAAGTCTTCGCATGAGTTTTTTCAAGTCTAAATTTCAGGAATTATTGCGTTGAAGAGTTAGGTATACTTATTTTTATATGATTGTTCTTAAATTATATCCTAAGCCTAAAGCTTACCGTTAGAAACTTCAAAGCTAATTTACGAATATTGTTACAGAATTTGATGCAGGCCAGCCATGCATGGCCGAAACGTCATTCTGGTAAAAGTTAGATTCGAAATGATCGTCACACCCATGAATCTTCCCCTCTACTTTTTGAAGTTCGCAAATTTTGATCGAGCCCCAAAGACAAACGCATGGTACGATTCCCTGAAAAAAAAAATTGGAGTGAACGTGCCGTTTTTTTTTTCGTTTTTTTTTTCTTCGTAGTAGAAAAAGAGATTGTGAAATTTTACCGTTTATGAGCGATCTTGACACACAAATTTTGCAAATTTTTGATCGAATCTCTAAGACGACTGTGAGTTCTGAATGTGATTGACAAAATATTTTTAATTGAAAGTTTGAATACTTCGATCAACAGGGAAATCAGAGCATTTGTGACAGTGAGATGTTTCGGAACTCTTTTTGTTGCATGCAGACTGTTTTTCCTGGAGGCTGCGATGAAAAATCAACACAGTAAATAGCTGACAAGATTGTCAAATAGGCCCAAACATATAGGTAAGCAAGAATGTCGTATGTATACATAGGGAGAGAAGCTGATGCAGGCGTGAATGTAGTCTGATGAGGTGAGCTCGCTTCCGAAAATTTCGTGTTATCATACGACAAACAGGACAAGGAGAAAAATCGGAAGTAAAATATTAGTGCGAAGTAATTTTTGTTTTCACCAGATTTCGAGTAGAAACGAGTCAGAGAAAAACAATGAGCGATGAAAATCGATTATAATCACAAGACAAGGTTTGTAAAAAATTTTCCTCAACTTTTTGTTGTCTTGACCGGAGAGGAATTCATTTTTATTATGTCCATAGGACATTTTGAATAACGTCTTTCGGACCATTCAGGACATTCCAAGATACGTTCGGGAACTTTGCGAGGCTATCGTGAAGACTTTCATTGTTTTTTTTTCTGAGTTTTCATTCGATCGGTCCTTCGTATATCCTCGCAGGACATGCATGATAAATCGATCCCCTAAATTGGATGATTTATGAATATATCCCCACGATATATATTTGATCGATTCTGGATATCCGCAATATCGCAGGGATATTTCATACATCCTGGATATTTGTTGGCTCTACATATATAGGATAATCCACTGGGTTTATTGTTACATTTACAATTTAGTAAGAATGTCCAGTAAGCGTTACGAGTAGGATTAGGATTTGCGGGATTTATCACAGCGAAATATATACCTCACAGTGTAAACATGGAAAACATTCTTTTTATTTCAATTTCAGTTCTAGTCATTTACTTATGCATTTTTTACTGTTGTATCTCGTAGAAGTACCAACCACAAAATATACTTAGGCCAGCAGTACAGCTCTGGTCATTCGAACCACAGTTTGGTGCTACGGTCATCTCAGCTATACATGCAGTGAAAGAAATTTTATTGCAAAAAGTACAATCGCATATAGTATTTTAGGGGCAAACGAGGCCCAACCATATAAGTATTCCTATATGATTATAGGACATTATACTAGTTCCCTAGCAATAATTGCTATAGACTATTGTAAGTCTTGCTTCACAGGATCATATTGATACATTCATATATAGCAAGAATTACAATAGTCTATAGCAATTATTGCTAGGGACATAGTATAATGTTCTATAATTATAGGAATACTTAATGGTTGTACCTCGTTTGCCCCTGAAATACTATATTTTATTGTACTTATACTATATATGCTATCATACTTTTTGCAATAAAATTTCTTTCAGTGTGCTCTAGTAAATAGGTATCACAATTTTATATTCCAAGAATACCATGCGTCTGCAGCTATGACGAATATACTACAAAGTGTGCTTTTGACCTCTCCTTTGTGAACATTTTACACGATGTTATGGCACTTTGAATTTGACTCCGTTTCAACCGAAAAAAATTGGCTATGCCTCAATTTTCGTCTGCCACATGTGTATCTCTGTTACTTTTCAGAGAATTCGACCTCCAGACATGTATTATTATATGGTTGAAGAAATATATTTATTTGTTACGTAACATTCGTTTGCAGAGTAGTTGTGTATATATTCCAACAAAATTTAGATAATATTAATGATAATATTGATAATAGTGATAATAAAGTAACGGTATTCGGTTTTTTTTTTCTACTCAATTATAATATAGACTAATTAATTTCATTTCGGTTCATCACAAATCTAAAGTATTCGTGACGCGCATTGCTTCAAATAATTCAGTTATTGCAGTGTTGAAAATCTAAAAATCTCTTTGAAAGAATTCACTATTACATGATCCAGTTGTACTAGTTGATGTGTGTATGGAAAAAAATATATATATCTTCTATTTGAAAAATTGTCGCTTTATTATTCTGTCCCTGCAGTTTTCTTGGTTCAAAAAAGGAATTCTTACAAAATTCCTGTGTCCCGCATTCAAAAATATTCGTAATTTGTCTGATTTCAGCGCTTTTAAAATTCCTTGAACCCTTTCGTCGCCACCACGAGGTCCGTCGGTAATTCGCACCGTCTTATCGACGGAAGATAAAGTGTATTCAATTCCGACCGACTATCGATATGTCAAACGAGTTTCTCAGTCGGTACGACACGACTCTACCTTACCGACGCGTCGTTGCTTCCCCGACAATCCCTCACACCGCCGGAGGCGCTGTCATCGCAGCGCCACTGTGACGTTACCTGGCAAGAAACTCTCGAACTCGTTTCCAACGTTAGTTTTCAGTGAGACTCCATTGCGTTCTGTTCGAGTTTTTTTTT